>WSYH01011132.1:0-21537 GCA_036426205.1 Ascaphus truei
GGGCGGTTAGGTGCTCGTAAAAAAAACGTCCAGGGGTGGCGTGTCGGCAGTCGAGTTGTGTGGGTCAGTCTGGGTCACCATCTGTAAGTGCAAGCGCCGTCCAATCAACTGCGCTGAATTTGGCCTGAAGCTGTAGCAACAATATATCCCTTCTACCCTTCAGAATATCATTCCGGCTGCTCCTGTGCTCCTATTTCACATACAAGATACATCATATAAAACACAAGTTTACCCATGCATATCGATTAAGCCCATGCCACGCACAACTCTGCCCCACCGTGCTTTTTACAGATATGTGGGTATCAGCTTGATCATGAGCCTTTCAACCAGAGTCCTTCTTTCTCCAACTTTTTCTTTCTCCCACCATATCTGGTACAGGTTGATCTTAGTTTCATCTGTTCCAAAGAATGCTGTTGCAGAACTGGGCAGGGCTTTTTCAGATATTGTTTGGCAAAGTCTAATCTGGCCTTTCTATTCTTGAGGCTTATGAATGGTTTGCACACCTTGTGGTGACTCTCTGTATTTGCTCTCGTGAATCTTCTCTTTTGGTAGACTTGGATATGATATGCCTACCCCCCTGGAGAGTGTTCTCTTCACTTGGCTGGATTTGTGAAGGGGGTTGTTCTTTCACCAGAGAAAATATCCTAACGATCATCCACCACTGTTTGTCTTCCGTAGACATCCCGGCCTTTTTATGTTGCAGAGCTCACCAGTGCATCTTCTGTCCCCCCCCCTCAGAATATGCCCAAACTGTTGTTTGGTGCACCCTAAGGTGCCTGCTTCCTCTCTGATGATTCTTTCTTTTTTTTTTTTGGCAGCCTAAGGATGCGCCTTTCATTTGCATTGAGAGCTCCTTTGACCACAAGATGTTGTGGGTTCACAGCAATAGCTTCCAAATGCGATGCCACACCCTGGAACAACTCACAGACTCTTTTAACCATACTTAATTGATGATGAAATAACAAGGAATAGCCCCACCTGTCCATGAACACGCTTTGAGTCAATTGTCCATTACTTTTGGCCCCATAAAAGAGGGGGCTTACAATATTATAGATGTTATTCTAAAACACTCCTCCTCCATTTGGATGTGAATCCCTCAAGTTAAAGCTATGACTGCACTTTAAGCCCATATTCATTTTTAACGGGAAACGTAATTTATTTGGTACAACACCGCCGCAATAACAAAACTTGTATCAGTGTCCATTATTTTTTCCGGACCTACTGTACGTACATACATACTACATACTATAAACCGTATTGTATGTATCAGCCACAGAGCTACTTCTTTGTTAAGGAGGTGGGTCTTAAGATGGTCTTAAAGGTGAATAGAGGGGTGCTAGTCGGGTATTGAGGGGAAGGCTTCCAGAGGTGGGGCAGTCGTGAGAGAGGTTAAAGGCGGAGAGACACAAAAGGGGTAGAGAGAAGACACCTTGAGCAGAACACAAGTCGGATGGTGCATACGAGAGTATTTAGTATCACATCACAACATCTGAAAAGAGGAGCCAGATTGTATACGGACCCAGGAGCCGGTGTAAAGCAGCAGTCCAGCTGCGTTTTTTTCTCTCCAATTGTATTATTTTTCCCCTTTGAAAATGTGCATCGAAACAATCCTCACATGATAAGTAATTAGCCAAGTTGCCATCGATTCGTTCTCCTGTGTATCGATCAGGAGAAAAGGGCTGACAAAGGGGTGGCCAGAGCCTGTTTTCAAAAGAGGAAGGGGATGTGAACTTTGTAAATAGTTGCTTAGAACAAAAATGCTTTTTACAATTATAATGCAATTAAAAATGTCATTGAGAGGTTTTTTTTTTTTTTATAAATGCAAGGAGATCAAGGATCAATCTACTGGGAAGGAAAGACTCTGGGAACAACACAACCATAACATTTCTTAGGCGGGGTTTTTACTTAAGCATACATTGGGTATCATGCCCCCACACAGCAAGTGAACCAGGAACCGCAGACGCCTGGTCACCTACTTTCATCTCCCTGCCTGTTCTTGTCAAGAGGGGGTGATAGAGGATTTGAGAGGCAGGCTCTCGTACAGGGAGGACGAGTGGTTGGTTGTGTGTGTGCTGTCTGTATGTGTAGTGCGTGTGGCGTGTCGTGTGTGTGCAGAGTGTGTGTGTAATGTTATGTATGTATGTTTATAACTGGGATTAGTTGGGTAGTAGTGTGTGTGTATAAAAGCGTGTGTGTGTGTATGTGTACAAGTGGGGAGTGTGTGTGTATCTGTATGGTTATAAGTGTGTGGGAGGTGTGGTATGGGTGGTTATAAGTGAGAGTGTGTGTTTGTGATGTGTGTGCACAGTGGAGTGTGTGTAATAGTGTGGGTCGTGGGAGTGTGGGTCGATTGGGAGTGTAGAGGGGGCAGAGTGCGGAGTGGGTGGGGGAGTGGGTTGTAAGAGGGAGGGGATGTGTTGGGGAGAGGAGCGGCGCCGGGGGAGGGGATAGGACTGGGCATGGGTGAGAGGGGGGGGGGGGGCAATGGGTTGTTGGGTTCCCCAGAATTCAAAATCGCATCTGGGTTCCCTAATCTAAAAAAAGGTTGAAAACCACTGGCATAGATGGATTTGTGTGAACCTCAAGGCCACATCTCCATCAGTAAAGCAAGTCAGTCGTGCTTGGAAGGCTAGGACACTTAACACGCACACACTGGAAGAAAGAGAGGAGATGTAGTGGTGCATACGTCTTCACAGCCGAAGCATTAAAACACGGTGTTATGCACCATATGTATAAAAATGGTGTAACGTGCTCCAAAACAGAGGAAATTTTGCAGTTGCATCAAGTTGCGCCCACGACCCATAACAAATTATTAATCTTACTGCAGATCTCATAGGGCAAAGGCTCACTCCACCTGAAACTGGCAGATTTATTTGATGCAGAGAGGAGACAAACTGGACCAGTTATAGGCGAACGTTTTAATACAGCTCATTTAACAATTTGCTGACTTTGTCCCTCCCCAGACTCCTCTTTGACGCTTCTCGACGGTAGAGTCCTGAGACCAGGATATAAAGGTTAAGCCTGGTCTCCTCGCCCCTATCCATCTGATCTAACCTTTGGCTCATGTTGCCAGCATGTGAAGAGTTAAATGTATGTAGTGCAATGTTAAGATGCATGTCTTTCTTTCCTAGGCTGGTAATACGATTTGCCCAGTCTCACGTCCCAGAGCCCGGGTTGCTTGGTTCCATGGGGAGATTGGTGACAATGGAGGGTGGGATGATCCATCTTTCTATATGGGAGACGTTGGTCCCGAGAGCAGAGCCATTCTCTGCTTACGGAGAGGTGCCTATCTTCTCAGGACATAGCAAGCCGGCACTGAAGCAAGGGGCGGTAGGTTCTGCTCTCATGGTCGGTTCGTAATTCCCACCCGCCTCGGCTCCCCGTCAACCTCCAGCGCGGACTGCCAACACAGACAAGCCTCCGCACTGTGATTGGCTCCCCACACGCATCTGTGCTTCGATTGGACGCTGCCCCGTTCATGATTTTCCTATGGAACTGGGAACCTAGATGAACGAGCGACCAATCTGGGGGAGGGGGGGTGGGGGAACGGGACTGAGGACGTGCCAGAGATTCCCGTATTCGAGGCTGCTGTACAGCAAGCGGGAAAGATTTGAACTTGCCTTCCGCAACTTGCATCCAGTGCTGCCTGAATACTCTGTACTACAGAATGGAAGCTGCTCTGGAAGATGTCATTTTGGTGATGCTGCCGGACACCTAAGCGATTGGGATTCCCTGTCTTGTGTTGAAGTTTGAGAGTATAAACTCTATTATGACTTTGTGCTGCTCGGTTGCTCCGGCCGAAACACCTATTTATTGATGTCATGCTGGTGCTTGGTCCCGTGAAGAGTCCTGCTCTTCTCCGATGACAAGCACCTTGATACAGTCACACAGTGTTTAAGTGATGCAATTTATCCATTTTCCAAAACTTCAAACATATCCCTAATGGTGATACGCTGGAGGGTCCCAACTTCTGGGAATTTGAGGACTTTCTATTTTACTGAAGGAGCAGCAGCATCACGTGATAGCTTTTCACCAAAGTGCCAAAGGAAATATGGTTATTAATTAAAAATATATGTCGACCAATATAAGGAAAATCTACAGGGATAGGAAGTTTTAGGAAAGGGTGATAGCCGGGATTCACTAAGCCACATACGGGGGTATGCGTCCACCGTCCGGATAAGGGACCTATAAACGGCATGTGTGGCTTACGAAAACCAAGCCATAGGTAGGTTGTAGGACTATCGGATTTTGTAGCTAGGGAAATGGGTAACTAGTAATGGCCTTTATCTGCTACCAATTTTAGGTTTCAGTATGATCAAACTAAACAATGTTTTCCTTGTTATGAAGATATAGATTTTTCAGAGGAAAACTCCAGGTCATACAATAAACTAGAGGATAAAGGCTCAGAGGAAATACATGTATAAGACAATTTCTTCACTGAACACATGGTTGATACATGATACAGTCTACTCAAAGGTGGCCAACTCCAGTCCAAAGGGCTACCAACAGCCAGGTATTAGGGATATCCCTGCTTCAGCAAAAGGTCAGTCTTTGGCTGAGCCACCTGCGAAGCAGGGATATCCTTAAAACCTGACCTGTTGGTGGCCCTGAGACTGATTTTGGGCACTCCTGGCCAACTACAAATAAAGTGATGGTGGTGCCAATTTTATAAAATGCGACAACTTGGCTTGGTGTTACAGAGAACATATATTTAACACATACACAACTTTGCTTTGAAAGTCTGTTTTATTACTTTATTACTGAAAAAATAATTGCACACAGGCACATAAAACCCAATTCCTTCAATACAGAACTACATTCTTGTTTAGGTCTTTAACAGGAAGCGAAAACAAGTGTACACGGAAAGACATTTCATATGAGAAATACTGTTAAGTAGAATGGCAGTCGCGGCAGAAAGTGATTTACAAAAAAAAAAAACATTCACCAGACGGAAAAGGAAGTAATTGTGGTAGAATGTTAATAGATGTTGTTCATGTAAAAGAATAATAAATAATATTATATTTTGATTCTTTTATTGGTCCCACAGGACAGTCTTAGATGAAATGGTAGCCGTTTATAACAGTGCCCCATTGCAAATTGGAAAAAACGCTTCGGAAACACAATGGCCCAGTTTTATAGCACGAGATTTTTTGCATGATGATTGAGACCACAGGGTAAGAGTGGCCAGTTACAGCATGTTCTGTATTTAGACAACTTTTTGTATCCATGAAAGGTCAAAATTACAGTTTATGTGACTACTTGAATTAAGGTGTGCATTTAATGTACTGTATGTTTTTTTATTTTGTATACTGTACTGTATATTATTCCAATTAAAATTAGAATGAATTTCTTCATAATTAATATATGAATTCTAATAGAAGACGTCTTGTTCTAAACTCCTGATAAGGTTAACTGTGAGTGCTGAATGTCAGATAGGATTAGAGGGCGGTTGTTACTCAATCCTACAATTTTTTTTGTTTTTTTTACAAACTATAATAAAATGCTTTCAACATCTGAAAGCTAGATTTAATGAAACCACAATGCAGTGCATAGAATGAATTAAGATTATGGGCCAAAGAGATGCTTGTTTGGAGAATAATTTGTTGTTCGTAACGAATTTGAGCCACAATGCAACTTTTGGGGTGTGTAAAGGTCATGTCGTCAAAGATATTTTATGTACTTGTACTGCATGCCCAATACACATCAATTGCCTGCAAAAATTGCCTCTCCAGGATCAATAAACTAGTTTATAAAGTCACCAGGTGACCATCCTCTCATTCATACACTCTAATTTAGTGTTTTTCCTTACTGTCCCAACAATATAATTCCTCAAACACGTGACATACATGGGAGTCGCAGACACATTGGGGTTATTGTAACAAATAAGCCACACACCACAACCCAATGACCAAATCGCTTGAAGAGGATGGATACCTTATGTTTCAAGATTTGAAACCTAGGAATTTGAAGATAGAGCTCAACCCGTTATACCGATCTCTTACAACGCGAATCGCTTATAACGCGATGCAAGCGTGGCTCCCAGTTTTCGTATTTATGAATACTTTACAACACGATTATTGGTATCTCAAATACTTTATTGTACAATGTATACAATGGTACATATTTCTACACGATCCGTTATAGCACGATGTGATTCTTTGGACCAAAGCACAGCGTTATAAGGGGTTGAGCTGTATTAAGTGTGATGGCATATTTTGGGATGTGATCTGGAATGTATTAATACTCATAGGGAGATCAGAGATATGTGGATAAACATTGCATAATGCCATATGGGCGTACAAAGCCTGAGATGGGAAGTGAAGGTGATTAGGACTATCTACCACCCAGCAACCAACTTGAAACACTTGTGCTATCATCATGCTGGTAAATTATTATCATCAGCTCATAGGGTGAAACTGTACGGATGGGAGTGTGGTGGTGGCCACTGTACATGTTTTAAGAAGGTCACCGGTGACTGTCGGTAACCTCATGAAGTAACAAGTCACGTTACGATGTTATTCACCTTTTTGCTCCAATTCCGCATACGTTTTCCGGTGGTTCTCTTAACTGGCAGTGACAATCTAGGGGTTGTTTATCAAACATCCTCTGCAGGAAATATGGTGCATACTGGTAGGAGAATCCCATATATCTTCACACGAGCTTGGCGTTTGGGAGAGTTGTCTTGCACATGGATTCTAGTATCTTGAGCAGGGTACCACCCCTTGGCTTCCCCACTTCACTAGTAGCATGGATCATTGTGCCAAGATTAAGGGGATTTTGGTTAAAGACCAGGGCCTTATCCTAATTTACTGAAGCGGCCATTCAGGGACATGTTCGACCAAAGTTCCCAATAGATTTCAATGGGGATTTGGGCAAGACAGCCCAAACAGCCAGCTAGAATAGGCTATTATCATATAATAAACTCTATATTATAATATCCCATCTTCTTTCTGATAAGCGGTGTATATATATTATATATAATAATATATAACACACACACACACACACACACACCACACACACACACACCCACCACACACCCACACACACACATTTAGCACAGTCTAGATTCATTACCATGTTCAACTGATTTGTAACATCATTGAAGGTCAAATTCCCAGTACCATATTTAATGAATATAACTTTTGATATAAAATTAATGAAACACAACAAAAAATAAAAATTAAAATCAAGCAGGAAATGACTACAGACAGAAAGAATTCTGTTTTGTATCCGCCGGTAATAACTTCAACATTTAATAACCTCAGTTGGTGCGCATCTCCTCAGCTTTGGTGTTATATACACAAGGAACATACAGTATACACACTTACGCACAAAAGATCTTCAAGGCCGCAAAGTACGTTACAGTATATAATATCTGCTATAGTTCACGCCAGAACTGCAGACTTTCCTACACTAACAAACTGTAAATGCAGCCGACACGTGATGGAGCAAAACCACTTTGCATCGTACTTCCAGATTCTGTGGCCAAAAGCTCTCTTCTTCCTTTCCCTTCCCCCCCCCCCCCCCCCCCCCCCCCCAACGAGTCAGTTTTCAGGATATCCCAGTTCAGTACAGGTGGCTCATCCGAAAACTGAGACTCTGATGGAGCCACCTGTGCTGAAGCAGAGGCTGATTGAGCACCTGCTGTGTGAAGCAGGAATATCAGAATTGTTTAAACCTCATTGTTTGAAACCATTTGATAACTTGCCTACTTAGTATGCTACTCCCAATTGATAATTTGAATGGGGTACAATATGTAATGGAAACGTTAGGCATGGAATCATATCACTACTGGACTTGGGAAGGTTGCAGCGAGGCAATATCTGGGCAGGAATTTCATTCGGCAGAAGCAAGCTGCAGACTCTCAGTTTGCCCGCAGCTTTAACTATGTACAATCAGACAACGCAGGCAAGGCATCGTATCTGCCGGCATCTCTACATGTGTCTAAGTGCAATTGTCTTGATCCCAACGCCCCACATACCCCCACCACTAAGCAGCCCCACATACCGCCACTCACGACAGCCCCACACCCGCCACTCACTGAACAGCCCTACATAACCCCACTCCGCAGCCCATCGACTGAGCAGCCCCCACTACGCCCACTACACTGAAGCAGCCCCAATACCCGCCACTCACTGAAGCAGCCCCCACATACCCGCCACTCACTGAACAGCCCCACATACCCGCCCTCACGAGCAGCCCCCATAACCCGCCACTCCCTACTGAAGCAGCCCACATACCCGCCACTCCACTGACGACATTCCCCCTCATACCCGCCACTCACTGAAGCAGCCCACATACCACCCCGCCACTCACTGAAGCCAGTAGCCCTACATACACCCGCACTCCACTGAGCAGCCCTACATACCGCCACCACTGAAGCACCCTACAACCCCTCCCTCACGAACACCCGACATCCCCCACCACGGCCCTCCCGCCACTCACTGAGCCAACCCCACATACCCGCCACTCACTGAAGCAGCCCCACTACCCAGCCACTCACTGAAGCAGCCCTACATACCCAGCCCACTCACTGAAGCACCCACATACCCAGCCACTCACTGAGCGCACCCGACACTACCGCCATCCTCACTGAGCAGCTCCACATACCCAGCCACTCACTGAAGCAGCCCTACATACACCCAGCCCATCACGGAAGCAGCCCACAAACCACAACCACCCACTCACTGAAGCAGCCCCACATACCCAGACCCAGCCACTCCTGAGAAGCAGCCCACATACCCACACTCACTGAAGCAGCTCCCACATACCCAGCCACTCACTGAACAGCCCCAACCCGCCACTCCCGAGCAGCCCCCCACATACCCAGCCACTCACTGAAGCCCTACATACCAGCCCTCACGAGAGCCCCACATACCCCGCCACTCACTGAAGCAGCCCTACATACCCGCCACTCACTGAAGCAGCCCTACATACCCACCACTCACTGAAGCAGCCGCCACAGCCCCCTACCCAGCCACTCACTGAAGCAGCCCACCCACATACCCCCCCTCACTGAAAGCAGCCCCACATACCCAGCCACTCACTGAAGCATCCCAATACCCCACCACTCACTAAGCAGCCCCACATACCCAGCCACTCACTGAAGCAGCCCCACTAACCCCACCCAACCGCCACTCACTGAAGCAGCCCCACATACCCAGCCACTCACTGAAGCAGCCCTACATACCCAGCCACTCACTGAAGCAGCCCCACATACCCAGCCACTCACTGAAGCAGCCCTACATACCCGCCACTCACTGAAGCAGCCCACATACCCAGCCTTACTCACTGAACAGCCTACAATACCCCGCCACTCACTGAAGCAGCCCCCACACCCACCACTCACTGAAGCAGGCCCACTACCCAGCCACGTCCCTGAAAGCACCCTACATACCCCACTACACTGAGCAGCCCACATACCCAGCCCTGCACATACCCGCCACTCACTGAAGCAGCCGCCCCACATACCCCCAGCACTCCTGAAGCAGCCCCACATACCCGCCACTCCACTGAAGCAGCCCACTACCCAGCCACTCCCTGAAGCAGCCCACACTACCCGCCAGCCACTGAAGCAGCCCACCATACCCAGCCACTCACTTGAAGCAGCCCCACATACGCCAGCACCACTCACTGAAGCACCCACATACCCAGCACTCACTGAGCAGCCCCACATACCCGCCACTCACTGAAGACAGCCCCACATTCCCGCCACTCACTGAAGCAGCCCCCACATACCCAGCCACTCACTGAAAGCCCTACATACCCACCACTCACTGAGCAGCCCCACTTCCCTCCACTCACTGAAGCAGCCCACATACCCAGCCACTACCACGAAGCAGCCTACATACCACCACTCACTGCAGCCCCACACCCCACACTCCGCAAGAGACCCCACATACCACACTCACTGAAGCAGCCCCTACATACCACCCCCACTCACTGAGCAACCTACATACCAGCACTCACTGAGCAGCCCTACTACCCAGCCACTCAAGAAGCAGCCCCGAGTGATGCTGCCAACGCCTTCAGTGTTACAAATTCTTCAAAAGTCACGTGCTGCAGCCCCATACGGCACTAAGGCGGTGTTATTATATCTCCAGACTGAAAGAATGTATAGGTTCCCAGCCATGTCATAAGTTACCCAGGCTAGAATCATCAGTCATCGTTTTTTTTTTTTTTTTTTTTTTTAAAGCAGAGTTGCGCTAATTGCAAATGGCCTCTTGGGATTCATCCCGGACCCTCTAAGCGAACCCATGCCAATCACTCTGGCTCCGAGTCACTCACTCCACTCTGCGCCAACGCACTTGAACTCCTCCAGCAGCAATTGTGTCCCTTGGTGTTCGTCTGTAGAGAAACAAAAACATGGTTATAGAGTCTATTTACACAATGACAAAGTCATACTAAATGCTCATTTCCACACCTGCACACAACTGGAGTCAGATCGTTACGTCCAGTTAACGCCAATGACCTGGCCACATCAAGTTAACCCTTTAGCTTCAGTAATGCAGCACCCAACATTTTGTTGGCTTTTTTTTTGTTTCAAGAAGTTTTCAAGTTTGGATATGGGTGGGCATATCCGCTGCTTCAGCCACAGGAGGCTCACAACCAGTGGCCCAGTCAAAGACTGGCTCACCAGCTTGGCGGAAGCAGTGGATATCCCGAATACCTGACCTGTTGATGGCTCGAGGACTGCGTTGCCCACCCCTGCCCACTAGCTGAACACGTTTATCTGTGACGTTACAGAATGCTCATGGGAATCAACACAGATCACCCCATACACTCGTTACCGACCTTCCCGGTGGAACACACACCACACACACACACAAAAAAAAATGTGTGTGTGTGTGTGTGTTACCGGGAAGGTCGGTAATCGAGGGTTATGGGTTCTTGATCTGTGATTGATTCCCATGAGCATTCTGTAACCGTCACAATAAACGTGTTCAGCTAGTGCAGGGGTGGGCAACTGCAGTCCTCGAGCCATCAACAGGTCAGGTATTCGGGATATCCCTGCTTCCGCACAGGTGATGCAGTCTTTGACTGGGCCACTGGTTGAGCCTCCTGTGCTGAAGCAGGGATATGCCCACCCCATATCCAACTTGAACATTCTTTGAACAAAACAAAAAAGCAACACAAAATGTTTGGGTGCTGCATTACTGTAAGCTAAAGGTTTAACTTGATGTGGCCAAGTGTCATTGGCGTTAACTGGACGTAACGATCTGACTCCAGTTGTGTGCAGGTGTGGAATGATGCATTTAGTATGACTTTGTCATTGTGTTAAATAGACTCTATAAACCATGTTTTGTTTCCTCTACTAGATCGACACCATGGGACACCAATGCTGCTGGATGGAGTCAAGTGCGTTGGCGCAGAGCTGGAGTATGACTCGGAGCAGAGTGATTGGCATGGGTTCGATTAGAGGGTCCGGGATGAATCCCAAGAGGCATTTTGCAACTTAGCGCAACTCTGCTTTAAAAAAAAAAAAAAAAAAAAAGATGATGATGATTTAGCCATGGTAACTTATGGAATTGGTGAGGAACCTATACATTTTCTTTCAGTCTGGGATATATAAAACCCCTTCAGTGCCCGAGGGGCTGCAGCACTGTGACCTTGAAGAATTCTGTAACACTGAAGGCGTTGGCAGCATCACTCGGGGCTGCTTCAGTGAGTGGCTGGGTATGTAGGGCTGCTTCAGTGAGTGGCTGGTATGTAGGGTTGCTTCAGTGAGTGGCGGGTATGTAGGGCTGCTTCAGTGAGTGGCTGGTATGTGGGGCTGCTTCAGTGAGTGGCGGGTATGTGGGGCTGCTTCAGTGAGTGGCTGGGTATGTAGGGCTGCTTCAGTGAGTGGCTGGGTATGTGGGGCTGCTTCAGTGAGTGGCGGGAATGTGGGGCTGCTTCAGTGAGTGGCTGGGTATGTAGGGCTGCTTCAGTGAGTGGAGTGGAGGAATGTGGGGGCTGCTTCAGTTGAGGGCGGGTATGTGGGGCTGCTTCAGTGAGTGGCTGGGTATGTGGGGCTGTTCAGTGAGTGGCTGGGTATGTGGGGTGCTTCAGTGAGTGAGTGGCGGGTATGTGGGCTGCTTCAGTGTGGGCGGGTATTGTGGGGCTGCTTCAGGGAGTGGCTGGGTATGTGGGGCTTGCGTCAGTGAGGTGGGGTGGGATGTGGGGTCTGCTTCAGTGGAGTGGGGGTATGTGTGGGCTGCTCCAGTGAGTGGCGGGTATGTAGGGCTGTGGGTATGTGGGGCTGATTCAGTGAGTGCGGGTATGTAGGGGCTGCTTCAGTGAGTGGCTGGTGGGTATGTGGGCTCTGCTTAGGGTGAGGGGCTGGGTATGTGGGGCTGCTTCAGTGAGTGGGGGGTGTAGGGCTGCTTAAGTGAGTGCTGGGATGTGGGGTGCTTCATGAGTGGCGGGTGGGTATGTAGGGAGGTTCGGTGATGGCTGGGTATGTGGGGGCTGCTTCAGTGAGTGGCGGTATGTAGGGCTGCTTCAGTGAGTGGCTGGGTATGTGGGGCTGCTTAGTGAGTGGCGTGGTTTGTGGGGCTGCTTCAGTGAGTGGCTGGGTATGTGGGGTGCTCAGTGAGGGCTGGGTGTAGGGCTGCTTCAGTGAGTGGCTGGGTATGTGGGGTGCTTCAGTGAGTGGCGGGTATGTGGGGCTGCTTCAGTGAGGGTGGGTATGTGGGGTGCTTCTGCTTAGTGAGTGGGGGTATGTAGGGCTGCTTCAGTGAGTGGCGGGTATGTAGGGCTGCTTCAGTGAGTAGTGGGGGTATGTGGGGCGGCTTCGTGAGGGCTGGTATGTAGGGCTGCTCAGTGAGTGGCGGGGTAGTGTGGGCTGCTTCAGTGAGTGGCGGGGTGGTGGGGCTGCTTCAGTGAGTGGCTGGGTATGTGGAGCTGCTTCAGTGAGTGAGCTGGGGTATGTGGAGCTGCTTCGTGAGTGGCGGGTGGCTGGTATGTAGGGGGCTGCTTCAGTGAAGTGGCGGTATGTGGCTGCTTCAGTGAGTGGCGGGTATGTGGGGCTTCAGTGAGGGGCGGGTATGTAGGAGTGTTCAGTGAGTGGCGGGTGGGTTGTAGGGCTGCTCAGTGAGTGGCGGGTATGTGGGTTGGCTTCAGTGAGGGGCCTGGGGTATGTAGGGCTGCTTCAGTGAGTGGCGGGTATGTGGGCGGCTTCAGGTGAGGGGCGGGTTATGTGGGTGCTCAGTGAGTGGCGGGATATGTAGGGCTGCTTCAGTGAGTGGCGGGGTATTGTAGGGCTGCTTCAGTGTGAGTGGCGGGTATTGGGGCTGTTCAGTGAGTGCGGGTATGGGGCTGCTTCAGTGAGTGGGGGTATGTGGGCTTGCTGCTTCAGTGAGTGGCGGGTATGTGGGCTGCTTCAGTGAGTGGGGGTATGTAGGGGGCTGCTTCAGTGAGTGGCGGGTATGTGGGGCTGCTTCAGTGAGTGGTCGGGTAGTGGGGCTGCTCAGTGAGTGGCGGGGGTATGTGGGGCTGCTTCAGTGAGTGGCGGGTATGTGGGCTGCTTCAGTGAGTGGCGGGTATGTGGGGCTGCTTCAGTGAGTGGCGGGTATGTGGGGCTGCTTCAGTGAGTGGCGGGTATGTGGGGCTGCATTTGGGCATACGAATCATTGCACTTAGACACATGTAGAGATGCCGGCAGATACGATGCCTTGCCTGCGTGTCTGATTGTACATAGTAAAGCTGCGGGCAAACTGAGAGTCTGCAGCTTGCTTTCTGCAGAATGAATATTCCTGCCCAGATATCTTGCCTCGCTGAACCTTCCCAAGTCCAGTAGTGATATGATTCCCATGCCTAACGTTTCCATTACATATTGTACCCCATTCCAAATTATACATTGGGAGTAGCATACTAAGTAGGCAAGTTATCAAATGGTTTCAAAACATGAGGTTAAAACACTTCTGATATTCCTGCTTCAGCACAGGTGGCTCAATCAGCCTCTGCTTCAGCACAGGTGGCTCAATCAGAGTCTCAGTTTTCGACTGAGCCACCTGTACTGAAGCTGGGATATCCTGAAAACCTGACCTGTTGGGGGGGGGGGGGGGGGGGGGAGGGAAGAAAGAGAGCTTTTGGCCACAGAATCTGGAAGTACGATGCAAAGTGCTTTTGCTCCAATCACGTGTCTGCTGCATTTACAGTTTGTTAGGTAGGAAAGTCTGCCAGTTCTTGGCGTGACCTATAGCAGATTTTTATATACTGTAACAGTACTTTGCGGCCTTGAAGATCTTTTGTGCGTAAGTGTGTATACTGTATGTTCCTTGTGTATATATACACCAATAGCTGAGAGATGCGCACCAACCTGAGGTTATTAAATGTTAGAAGTCTATTACCGGCGGATACAAACACAGAATCTCTTCCTGTCTGTAGTCATTTCCTGCTTGATTTTAACTTTTTATTTTTTTGTGTGTTATTACATTTTATATCAAAAGTCATTATTCATTTAAATATGGTACTGGGAATTTGACCTTCAATGTATGTTACAAATCAGTTGAAACATGGTAATGAATCTAGACTGCTGCTAAATATGTGTGTGTGTGTGTGTGTGTGTGTGTGTGTGTGTCGTAGAGGAGACGGATCGCCGATTAGAGGAAACAGCCGTGGGCTCCAATTAAGGCTTTCAAGGTTCTAGAGAACCGCAGTGGGGTGACTCGACGAGAGTCCCTCAAAGACACAGTCGGTCTTAATCTTTATCTCAGGCAACCTCAAGCCGATCAATAGTCATCTGTGTTGTCGTCCCGAGGTCTTCGGTGCTGGCTGATCCATCTCTGGGGGGTTTAACGCCGGCAGAAAAGATGCTGATCCTTAGGGTAATGGAGTGAGACCGGTCTGCCTTCATGGTGACTAGAAGGCGGAATGGCAAGGCCTACCGGTAGCGACACCTTTTCCTGGATTACCGCCGTCACTGGTCGCAGCCCTCTCCTCTCAATGTCATCCTGTACAGATCCTGGGGGCTTCTGCAGATTACCGACTCGGGGACATGACGATCGTAATTCTGCCTTCGCTCCCTTTCTCACAGATCATTATACCATCGATCATAGCTCTTATCTCTTCATTAAGACGCAGGACCTATCGTCGGTGTTACCTGTTGTAGGGAAATGTCCATCTTATTTTCAAGCTCCATAGTTCTTTTAGCCAATAAAGAAAGTCTGTTTTGAAATTCCTTTACAGCTCTATGCAGAGCCACCTGAAAGCTGTTGCATTTCTTAAGCATGTTCTGGAGGTCTGCTTTGTAATCACTGTGGTCTCCCTCTGCCATTCTCAGTATCTGTTAGAAGCAGCTCTCCCCACTGCCTCCTCCCTGCTGTGGCCCTCTCAGAGTTTATCAAAGTTGCTTTTCTAACAGGATATCCCCTCAGGTCCCGCAACTTGCCTCTCTCCTATTTTTTACAGTTTGTAGATGTGCGCTCGGCGGCACCATCTTTGTTTTTTGCTGTCTGTGCGCACGCCCCCCTTGTTTTGCTTTTTGATCATTTTTCGTGCTTCCACCAGCAGCATTCGTTTTGTGATAAACTGTTGAATAAGGCAATATGATTTTTTTTTCTTCTGCTTTTTGGGACTTTATACACATGTATTGCCGCCGTCGCGTGCGCTTTAAGTAGAAGCGGGCGATGAACTTGGTCACGATCGTGGAAGTCAAGTCAATTTGATTTTTCCAGCAGCGCAGCGTGATTGTAACTGTCGCACGGGTCGGCACTATAAGAGCAGCCTTAGTTTCTTGCGGCTGCTGCAGTACAATATCTGGAACATCAGTCACATCATAAATTATAATCTACGATCTGCTAAATAAATCTAGTTGATTATGTGTAATAAAACATTGAGTAATACACCTTCATTTCTTACTTGAATCTCATCACTTTTCTTTTAAAGGTAATTACGTTTAATTTACATGGCATAAAAAATTTACAAGCACAATGCTAAGTGTGACCATTTTGGTTTTGTATGAATTCAATGTTTGCTGCCTCCCACATTTGCAGTACGGAGCATAGAACAAGATGCAATCGAGTACCGTACGTCTGCGTGTTTTACTTTGTATAATGCCATCCATATGGGTAGCTCTCATTATATAGCAAACGGACGTTTCAAATGGGATCAATCACCAGGAGTTAAACGAAATTGAGGAAAGGAAATGTTCCATGCCCTGACGACTTACATCTGGAGTATGTATGAAAACCTTAGGGATTTAGGAGGAATGGTTATAATAGATCTTAAAGAACACTGATAGGAAAGGAATTTCGGAGATGCGATTTTCAGATAATAGAGCAATAGCACAGAATAAGAAGGAAATCAGTTATATGGGCTACTTAATGCCAAACACCGGCCCGGATGCAGTCATACAGGTCAACTTTGCTGGTCGTTGAAAAAGCTTCTGGAGCAGCCTTCTGGCTGTGCTTCCAGGGTAAGGCAGGAAAGTAAACCGTTAGCGAAGCGCAGAACGGGAAACGCCGGGGACTTGCTTTGTTTAACCACATTTGGATTGATGATCAGAAATCGTCTGAGTCATCACCTTTAAATTATAGACAGGAGAAAGGGGCGTTACCATTACTTGTGACTGGGAACGGGCCTGAAGATGGGGTTCATCCCCCAAACTGTTGCCCTAATTAGTTGCTTTGTTTAGGTTTGCTCCCCCTTCGTTTCAATACGATACATCCTTTAGTTTTATACGTAGGGACCGTTTAATGATGGGTTGGGAATGATGGCACAATCGCCATGTGCTGGAGAGGCTGTGGCCATTCGGAACTCAAAGGGTTCCACTCAACAAAGAGAAAATGTAAGTGTGTTGACAACCCAGTCTTACCACAAGAGACGAGGTTAAAGATTGTAAAAACACTGCAGATATTGTTGGTACTATGAAGACATCTGAAGTTTACAAATGTTATATTTTAAATACTTTTAAAGTACTTTATTATTTAATGGTGCCAATCGCCTAAATCCACTACATATAGGACTGTCGTTAGTGAACTTTGGTTTTAGGAGGGACTTTCTTTATTTTTTAAATTTTCCTGAGGGCGATCGCGACGTCGCTGATTGACGAGAACGGAAGAGAAGTATCCTCTTCGTTCCGCATCTGGTCAGACAGGAGCGCAGAGCACTCTCCTACAAACTGAGAAAAAACGCCCGTGATGCCACTACTAGTCGTGTGACCCGTGGTTGTGACCACACCCACAACCGTGGTAGCTATCATGAGGCACTCAAGGAGTTAAACTATGCTGCCATCATTATCCACTGAGACAAAGATACTTGCTGGAGGATAGGGTTTCAAATTAAATGGACCTGTGAAAAATTAGAAACGTATCATCTTTCCTCCCCCGGAATCAAATAGTGGAAGGGTGATTGAATATTTTGAAGGAAGCCAATTACATTGAGGTAACAATAACAAAATTGACTGTACATGGTGCTGCCCTTTAAGGCTCAGATTGATGAACATCAAGTTTAAAGCGCATTAGCCTCACGTGCTTAGTAAGGGAGAAGATGTTTTTATGTTCAGATGTCTTGTGAAGTGTTTTGTTCCCCCAAAAAATCTGTCCATCTGGACGTGATCAAAAGCATTTCACATCAACAAAACTGTGCTAATTAGCTTCTTCCAAGTGGTATCCAAATTGTGAGTAATAAATCCGCACTGTGATATTTTGGAATTTGACATGTTTAGAATGACGTAGATATTTAAAATGACAGGGTTTTCATTCTAACATTTCAGTGTATAGTGTGTGTGTGTGTGTGTGTGTGTGTGTGTGTGTGTGTGTGTGTGTGGGTGTGTGGTGTGTGTGTGTGGGTGTGTGTGTGTGTGTGTGGTGTGTGTGTGTGTGGTGTGTGTGTGTGTGTGTTACCGGGAAGGTCGGTAATCGAGGGTTAGGGTTCTTGATCTGTGATTGATTTTCCATGAGCATTCTGTAACCGTCACAATAAACGTGTTCAGCTAGTGCAGGGGTGGGCAACTGCAGTCCTCGAGCCATCAACAGGTCAGGTATTCGGGATATCCGCTTCCGCCACAGGTGATGCAGTCTTGACTGGGCCACTGGTTGAGCCTCTGTGCTGAAGCGGGATATGCCCACCATATCCAACTTGAACATTCTTGAACAAACAAAAAAAAAGCAACACAATGTTGGGTGCTGCATTACTGTAAGCTAAAGGTTTAACTGATGTGGCCAAGTGTCATGGCGTTAACTGGACGTAACGATCTGACTCCAGTTGTGTGCAGGTGTGGAATGGCATTTGTATGACTTTGTCATTGTGTTAAATAGACTCTATAAACATGTTTTGTTTTCTACTAGATCGACACCATGGGACACAATGCTGCTGGATGGAGTCAAGTGCGTTGGCGCAGAGCTGGAGTATGACTCGGGCGAGTGAGTGATTGGCATGGGTTCGATTAGAGGGTCGGGATGAATCCCAAGAGGCATTTGCAACTTAGCGAACTCTGCTTTAAAAAAAAAAAAAAAAAAAAAAAAAGATGATGATGATTTAGCCATGGTAACTATGAATTGGTGGAACTATACATTTTCTTCAGTCTGGATATAATAAAACCCCTTCAGTGCCGAGGGGCTGCAGCACTGTGACTTGAAGAATTTGTAACACTGAAGGCGTTGGCAGCATACATCGGGGCTGCTCAGGGAGTGGCTGGGTATGTAGGCTGCTTCAGTGAGTGCTGGTATGTAGGGTTGTTCAGTGAGTGGGGGTATGTAGGGTGCTTCAGTGAGTGGCTGGTATGTGGGGCTGCTTCAGTGAGTTGCGGGTATGTGGGGGCTTCATGAGTGGCTGGGTATGTAGGGCTGCTTCAGTGAGTGGCTGGGTATGTGGGGCTGCTTCAGTGAGTGGGGGAGATGTGGGGCTGCTTAGTGAGAGGAGTGGGGTATGTAGGTGCTTCAGGTGTGGGGGTATGTGGGGCTCTGCTTCAGTGAGTGCGGGATGTGGGGGCTGCTTCAGTGAGGGCGGGTATGTGGGGCTGCTTCAGTGAGTGGCTGGGTATGTGGGGCTGTTCAGTGGAGTGGCTGGGTATGTGGGGTGCTTCAAGTGAGTGGCGGGTATGTGGGCTGCTCATGTGGGCGGGATGTGGGGCTGCTTCAGGGAGTGGCTGGGTATGTGGGCTTGCGTCAGTGAGGTGGGGTGGGATGTGGGGTCTGCTTCAGTGGAGTGGGGGTATGTGTGGGCTGCTCAGTGAGTGGCGGGTATGTAGGCTGTGGGTATGTGGGGCTGTTCAGTGAGTGCGGGTATGTAGGGGCTGCTTCAGTGAGTGGCTGGGGTATGTGGGCTGCTTAGTGAGGGGCTGGGTATGTGGGGCTGCTCAGTGAGTGAGGGGTGGTAGGGCTGCTAAGTGAGTGCTGGATGTGGGGTGCTTCATGAGTGGCGGGTGGGTTGTAGGGAGGTTCAGGTGAGTGGCTGGGTATGTGGGGGTGCTTCAGTGAGTTGGCGGTATGTAGGGCTGCTTCAGTGAGTGGCTGGGTATGTGGGGCTGCTTAGTGAGTGGCGTGGTTATGTGGGGCTGCTTCAGTGAGTGGCTGGGTATGTGGGGTGCTCAGTGAGGGCTGGGTAGTAGGGCTGCTTCAGTGAGTGGCTGGGTATGTGGGGTGCTTCAGTGAGTGGCGGGTATGTGGGGCTGCTTCAGTGAGTGGTGGGTATGTGGGGTGCTTCTGCTTAGTGAGTGGGGGTATGTAGGGCGCTCAGTGAGTGGCGGGTATGTGGCTGCTTCAGTGAGTAGTGGGGGTATGTGGGGCGGCTTCGTGAGTGGTGGGTATGTGGGCTGCTTCAGTGAGTGGCGGGGTATGTGGGCTGCTTCAGTGAGTGGCGGGTGTGGGGCTGCTTCAGTGAGTGGCTGGGTATGTGGAGCTGCTTCAGTGAGTGGCTGGGGATGTGGGCTGCTTCGTGAGTGGCGGGTGGCTGGATGTAGGGGCTGCTTCAGTGAGTGGCTGGGTATGTGTGGCTGCTTCAGTGAGTGGCGGGTATGTGGGCGCTTCAGTGAGGGGCGGGTATGTGGGAGTGTTCAGTGAGTGGCGGGTGGGTTGTAGGGCTGCTCAGTGAGTGGCTGGGTATGTGGGCTTGCTTCAGTGAGGGGCTGGGTATGTAGGGCTGCTTCAGTGAGTGGCTGGGTATGTGGGCGGCTTCAGTGAGGGGCGGGTATGTGGGTGCTCAGTGAGTGGCGGGTATTGTAGGGCTGCTTCAGTGAGTGGCGGGTATTGTAGGGCTGCTTCAGTGTGAGTGGCGGGTATGTGGGCTGTTCAGTGAGTGCTGGGTATGAGGGCTGCTTCAGTGAGTGGGGGTATGTGGGCTGCTGCTTCAGTGAGTGGCGGGGGTATGTGGGCTGCTTCAGTGAGTGGGGGTAGTAGGGGGCTGCAGTGAGTGGGGGTATGTGGGGCTGTCAGGTAGTGTCGGGTAGTGGGGCTGCTGCAGTGAGTGGCGGGGGTATGTGGGGCTGCTTCGTGAGTGGCGGGTATGTGGGGCTGCTTCAGTGAGTGGCGGGTATGTGGGGCTGCTTCAGTGATGGCGGGTATGTGGGGCTGCTTCAGGGTGGGGGTAGTAGGGTGTCAGTGAGTGGCGGGGTGTGGGGTGTTCGTGAGTGGCGGGATGTGGGGTGCTTCAGGAGTGGCGGGTATGTGGGGCGCATTTGGGCATACGAATCATTGCACTTAGAACATGTAGAGATGCCGGCAGTACGATGCCTTGCCTGCGTTGTCTGATGTACATGAGTAAAGCGCGGGGCAAACTGAGAGTCTGCAGCTTGCTTGCAGAATGAATATTCCTGCCCAGTATCTTGCCTCGTGAACCTTCCCAAGTCCAGTAGTGAATGATTCCCCTGCCTAACGTTTCCATACATATTGTACCCCATTCCAAATTATACATTGGGAGTAGCATACTAGTAGGCAAGTTATCAAATGGTTTCAAAACATGAGGTTTAAAACACTTATATTCTGCTTCAGCACAAGGTGGCTCAATCAGCCTCTGCTTCAGCAGGTGGCTCAATCAGGTCTCAGTTTCGAATGAGCCACCTGTACTGAAGCTGGGATATCCTGAAAACTGACCTGTTGGGGGGGGGGGGGGGGGGGGGAGTGGAGGGAAGGGAAAAGAAAGAGAGCTTTGGCCACAGAATCTGGAAGTACGATGCAAAGTGCTTTTGCTCCAATCACGTGTCTGCTGCTATTTACAGTGTGGTAGTAGGAAAGTCTGCCATTCTGGCGTGACCTATAGCAGATTTTTATATACTGTAACAGTACTTTGCGGCCTTGAAGATCTTTTGTGCGTAGTGTGTATACTGTATGTTCCTTGTGTATATATACACCAATAGCTGAGAGATGCGCACCAACCTGAGGTTATAAATGTTAGAAGTCTATTACCGGCGGATACAAACACAGAATTCTTCCTGTCTGTAGTCATTTCTGCTTGATTTTAACTTTTTATTTTTTTGGTGTTATTACATTATATCAAAAGTCATTATCATTTAAATATGGTACTGGGAATTTGACCTTCAATGTATGTTACAAATCAGTTGAAACATGGTAATGAATCTGACTGTGCTAATATGGTGTGTGTGTGTGGTGTGGT
>WSYH01011133.1:0-21537 GCA_036426205.1 Ascaphus truei
TGTGTGTGTGTGTGTGTGTGTGTGTGTGTGTGTGTGTGTGTAAGCAAGGTAAAGCATTGTGCATGCTTGATATCAACACTGCAACTTTGCAGCAAGGTGCAGCTGCACACCCAGCACTATATCCATGCTGGGGGTATCTGCCCCCTGAACACCCCCCTCCCCTCCCCACGCCCCCCTGATTAGGATGCATACAGTCACGTGTCTCTTCAAGGGCCACGTGGATTGACAGAGTTGATCTGCCCCCTGCCAGCCTCCCAGCTACAGATTTCTATCCCCCACTCCCTCTCTCTCTCCCCCGCCCTCCCCAGTGTAATCCCCCCTGGGATGGTGCCGCAGGATGCACGGCGCTGATCACCAGTGCCCGCTTTATAAGCGCGTCCCGGGCGGCTGAGGAGACGCAGTCTAGCTGAGGACACCGCTAGGAGCAGCATGGACATGGCAGCACTGGGGTCTCACTCCGCCAGGATCTCCCTCAGGGGCTCAGCCAGGAGCAAGGAGAGGAGGGTGAGTGCCGGGGCAAACTCTCCGGGGAGGCGCTGCAAAGCCAGGCCAGCGCCCGCGGCACTGGAAGGGTTAAGGACAGAAGTCACCTGCCACCTAGTGCTGACAGCGGCCAAGGTCCTGTAACCCCTGCAGTGCCAGAGCAATGCAGCGCTGCCCTGCACGGGGAAAGGTGTGTGCAGAAAGCAGCCATCATGCAGCTAGTCTCCCTTAACTACTGTATGGTAGAGATTTGTATATCAATGGGACATTTTCCTATAGGATCATTGTGTGTGTGTGTGTGTGTGTGTGTGTGTGTGCACGTGTGTGTGTGTGTGTGTGTGTGCGCACACACACACACAACAGAAGTTCCGCAGCACACTCAGTAGAAAAAGGAACATTTAATAGCACTAAATCATCAGGCAATCAAACATGCTCCAGAGCAACGTACGTTTCAAACCATACAGTCCTTTCTCAAGCTCTTGAGAAACTTCTGTTTTTTTGTATATCTACTGGACAGGCTGGTGTTCCCTGAACCTCTGTTAAGTAAGTTTTTCCTTTTCTATTTGTATCATTTTTATTTAAGGCTTCATGTTTGTGTGCAGAATTCTTTACAAAACAAAAGTGTATTAGAACACGGGGGCAGCACACAAACTCGTGTGTGTGTGTGTGTGTGTGTGTTCTCTCTCTATAATCCTATCTATAGATTATATATAATATATATATAGATATATATATATATATATATATATAATTTATTTATTTTTTCTATTGGAGTGTCAACTGTAGGGAAAGTAATAAGTCACCTACTATTCTCTCCTGCTAATCTGTTTTAAATGTTGTATGCTGTTTCTCATGTACAGTATTTAAGGATTATACAGAGCAGTCACAGACCCATTACTGGTTCTGTTGGAAATATTGCAGAGATCTGCACTGAAACCTGTGCTTTGCCAGTACATAGTTTGTAAATCATGTCCCTTAATGTGGCTTCCTATAACGTCTCGGTGCAATTGGAAGTCACATTGTGCTTGTATATTATTCACCAAATGACTTCTTTGGGTTTATTTATCCCCAGGACGCCTTGCAAACTCTATGCTTTATTTCTTTGCAGAGAACTCCTGTTTCACATAAAGTGATCGAGAAAAGGAGGAGGGACCGGATCAATCGCTGTCTGAATGAATTGGGGAAGATCGTACCCATGGCACTAGCCAAACAGGTCAGTACACTGCAAACAAAAAAGCCAATATGCACAATCCAATAGCAAACTATTGAATTCATCTATACCCTTATTTATGAGAAGAAAATATAATTTAGTTCAGTAGGAACCTGCTGAAATGGTGTACAGTACCTTGACATTGTGACAGGCTTAACATGTTGTGGCTGAACGATTGAACTCAAAGACCCTTACTTACGAGAACAAAATATATAAATTAATTGGTTTATTTTGATTTCTGTTGTATATTTTAAGTTGCACTCCAGTTGGTACTAATAAATATATTGTTTTGGGTTTTATTAGGATTGTGTAATTGTAGGTTAGTGCACTGGGTGGATAATGTTGGATTCTAAACACAATCAGATATGGGATTATGCCTTTTGGGATGATTTTATAATTAGCCAACAGCACAATTATATTTATTCAGTATTGTTAAAGTTCAAAGTTCTGGTAGCAATATCGACTGTGTGAAAGTTTTTTTTTTTTTTTTTTTTTTTTACTCTGGCTGTGATTATATTATGGTATAGAGTGCACTTGTGGAAGAGACCTCTGAGGTTTTGAAAGCTCTGTACACAATCATTTTATTTATGAGCTCTTAGTTGGTCAACTAAAAGGTATCACAACCTATATTAATATCACCGTAATTTAATCTGTATTCTTATAAAGTACATTTAATCTGTGCAAATAAATGGAGTGATCATATATTAAACAATTGGAGAAAAAAATAGTTTATTTGTCTGTATAATTTTCTCCCTTTCCCTTATTTAGCTGGCAAATATGGTGGCATATTAGGGTTAGAGTGGCATAATAGGGGTCTAGGGCAAGTATTAGACTGAAAAAAGTGTGTGTGCTAATCACGCGCATTTTAAGTGAAACTTCTTTCTTTTGTCACTGTTTTGTCACAGAAATTGTATTTGTGATAGTGATGTTTTTAATTAAAAATCAAAACACAATTTCAATGACAAAACGCAAAGAAGTTTGACTTAGAACGCGTGTTTTAGCTATTTGCCCTTCTATATTGATAGTGTGCGTGTGTCATTCAGTGTATTTCTTCTCCCTCCGCGAGACGTCACTGACGGCCTCTTCTGCCAGCAGTGACGTCACTTCCGTTATGGAATTTTGTTACAGCACAAGGGATTTTTCTTATCAAAACTCTAGGTGCCGGCACAGAAGCTTCACTTCAACAATATATACTGTATATGTTTTGTATTATTATTTTAGCCGCCTGCCTGATACATAAGGCTGAACCAGTGTCCCATTTACCTGGTTCACCTGGTAAATAGCCTCTACCATGATAAAAAAAAAAACATGTTACTTTGAGGTGTGCTGGATTTCCTGTATGAAGAACTGTATGCATCTTAGCAAGGTATTGTAAAAGGAGCTTGGACCAGAATGTCTTGGGATTTGGCTCTGGAATCGCCATTGTTTTTTTTCAAGGCACTATGACCACTGCATGAAGAAATAGGGGCAGACAAGCGAGGCGTGGATGTGATCACTAAAGTTGATTTCTCTTCTTCAGAATTCGGGAAAACTAGAAAAAGCTGAGATTTTGGAAATGACTGTTCAGTACCTGAGAGCTCTGCACGCCGCTGATTTCCCCAGAGGGAGAGACAAAGGTAGAATTTTTTTTTTTAAATATAATTATTATTTATTTATTTTACAATACCATAAAATCTTGGTCATTCATCATGACACTTGCCTGCACGTCACCTGATTTGACGTCTTTGCTACTTGGTATTCTGAAAATTAAACAGCTTGGCAAAGAGCTAACAAGGTTGTGATGTGGCATGATGGAGGATGTGATTTTTTTACTACAATTAGTGGGTTCATTTTCAAGGACCTCGTAGTCATGCAGATGTTGAGATTTCTTTTTGCTTTGCTGATGGTTATGCAGCGCAGTCATGCCAGACTCCTGTGCCTCATTTGCTCTGCTTCATTAACTCAAAGCTATGAGATATTTTACATCGTTACATAGTAGATGAGGTTGAACAGCGATATGTTTATCAAATTCAACCTTTGTTTATATTTGTAATTGTTTTTACATTGTAATTTAGACTTATTTATTTCCCCATGGTACCTGCACCTGTCACCTTGAATCGGCAGTAATCATTGGCTCTGATAAATTATTCCCCTTAATGTTTGAATGGGGTTACGTGACATTAGGAGAACACAGTAGGATTAGAAACTGCAATGAAACAGGATCTCCATAATGGGTCTATTAAAAAAAAAATGAATTGGATGCCATTTGGTTTCCCCCTTCTCTTTGCAAAGAAAGATTGATGATGGACAATATGTAATCCAATATAACATTACTGTTGTTGCTATTTAATGCAGCATGTTCATTGTCACGGACTTGAATTGCTGCATTATTAAAAGACCCTGTAATGTCTAGCATGCACTCACTTATTCCCTTGTCTCCCAACAGATCTTCTGTCTGAGTTTGCCAATTATTTTCACTACGGCTACCATGAGTGCATGAAAAACCTGGTCCACTACCTGACCACTGTGGAAAGGATGGAGACCAAGGACACTAAGTATGCCCGGATTGTTGCCTTCCTGCAGTCCAAAGCCCATTTGACCACCGAACCCCTCTTCAGCTCCCTGCAGGAGGTGGATGTGTCTTGCCAGCTGCACCCCTCTCCGCCTGATTACCCAAGCCCTGGTGACTCTACCTTTCCGCAGAGCTCTGGAGGCTCATTCCCATGGCATGGCACTTCTCGGAGCCCTACGCTCCCTTATCTCACTGGCCCCACTGCCATGCCGCTTCCATGCAGCCCTCCGCAGGCGCCACCACATGGCGGCTTCTTGTCCCCCATGCAGGGCCTGGACAGACATTACTTCAATCTGCTGGGACATTCCCACCCCAATAGCTTCAGCATGCACAGCACACCGCACCCTGCCGTCCTGTGACCTTCCTGCTATGAGACACACAGGGACACAGACACACTGGGCAAGGTGGGTTTCAGACAGGCATGTTGGAAATGTGGTATATGTTTCTGGTACATTTTAAAAGCTGAACCGAGTGAGCCTTCCTTTATACAGTGTACGGACAGATTTAGGAAGGACAGGCTTAAATCTCCGTTTCAATATGAACACGAGCCATGGCTAAAGATATGCCCTTTTGATATGTGGGGTGCAACTGCTTAACCACTTTTTTTTTTTTAATGCTTAGAACCCCTGCTATACAAATCCCTGTTATTCCAAGACCATCAATTCGATTATAAGATGTGCTTCTGCTTTATATACACGAAGACAATCTTAATAAATATGTGGCTGCCACGTCCAGCACAGAAAGGATTACATCTGTGAGATTGTCTGGAGTTGCATCACTGCTAGGGTATAAGTGGAACTTCAGCCCGATTATTATCTGATAGGGCCTACAATACATGCGTGCTGCCCTGTGTAAGACTCGTCTGCCCCGAGGTGAACCCTTTGTCTTCAGCCACAGTGCAGCAAATAAGAAAGCTGAGAATCGGCCTGTGTTATGTACTGTATATATATGTAGGAAGAGCTGGAACTTGGACATTAATTTATATAACTGTTATACCCTCTTGTTTGGACTTTATAAAGTTATATATATTTATATACTGTACAGTATGTAATAAATGTTTATACATACATTATGTTTCTAATGTATTTTTGTACTGTATTAAAAAGGCAATGGAAAAAAAACACCCTTGGTTATTTTAGCACTCTACTATGTACAAATGTTTGTTCATATGTCATTTTGTTTTGCATTTTATATCCGAGTACCACGGGTAATTCAATTGATTTATATTCAATGCTGATTGCACGGACTTAAGAGTTCAGCTTCGGGGATTTCTGATGGATCACGTTATCTCCCTGTGCCCTTTCAGGGCTTACTTGAAAATGAGATGTGTATCTTTCCTGATAAGGCAAAGATATTTGTCAGTGAGAGAATATCCGTGGCCTCAGAGTGTGCTATACATTCTACTAATTACATGCCCAAGCGTCAGTAGTTAAAGTCAGGAAAGGAGAAGGAAGTCCCTTGTTCCATGCCAATCACTACCAGGGATCTACAGTACGAGAGACACAGCTGCGATCAGTTTTGGGCACCGATTAAAAACCTTAGGATTTGTTTCGGATCATCAGGCTGTTGAACAGACATTACTTATGGTAATTAGAGTATTGTAAAGATTAATAATCACAATAACAGCATTGATCCCTAAAAGATAAACGTGAATAACATTTTGGAGTATATGAGTGGAACTGCTTTAAATAATATGCTTTCACTATAACGTTTTGTGAGCACGTACCAGTCACTTCCAGACTGTGTTATCTGTCTGTACATCTGCATTACCAAGATGAACTAACTGATGGGAATTTCATTTTCCTATTGAAAGGTAATTCCTATACTAAGCTAATCAAAGAAAGGTCCAGCATTAGACATCATATGGACAACTATATAAATATATATGTGGATTAAAGATATATATTTGAAGTTGCACAATTTGCATAGACAGACAAAACGGAGCATATGTATCCACAGATCCTAACATATGTAATCTGCACTGATTTCCATGCTACCTGCTCAATCACTTTTAGCTCTAACTCAGGGTTGATAAGCCTAGTTAGGGAGTGCTAAACTGGAGCACCATTTAATGAATATGGGCCTTACGGGTAGATCTTCAGAAGGCCATTCATTTTTTTTTTTATGTTCCGTTATCTCATTTTAACATATTGGTATCTGTAACGCTTATCCCCAAACGTACTCGGCGCAACAATGTCCTGGCGTTTTCCTTAAACATAACGGATCAATACATTTGAACGGACCTTAGGCTTACTCATATGCAAATCATGTGAGCGGTTTACCTAACAACGGAGATCCTCAGACCTGCGTTACTGTTAGCACAGGAAGCGCTATGTACATTAATGGTGTTACAGTATATTAATACAGACATACATACATACTACAATATTTAGCACCTTTCAAAACCTGCTCTCACATCCACACCCCGATTATCATTGAGTTATTTCTTGGAATAGACTAAAAGCCATGTAATGAGTATAGGACTTAACACTTTCATTACCAAAAGTTACATGTGATACAAAGATATATATATATATACTGTATATATATATATATATAAATATATATAATCTCTCTATTATGGATCATAGAAATGTCTGAAATACATCAAGCTATATATTTTGTTAGTGATTACAGGGATATGTTTGTGTGAACTAATATGGTATATAATGTAATAATGACTGTACTGTATAAAGTATGGGTGAACAATAATGTATAACCATACATACCTCAACAATATACATTAATATTTAATTTTTATGAATGTACAATTACAATTAATGATGTCCTTTTATTTTAATTGTACATTAATAAAAAATGATATACTAATTGATACTGTTCAGGTATGTATGGATATATATATTATTGTACACCCAAGCTTCGTTAATAACGCGACTTAAAGTTTGACCAATGCGCATGTGCGGTGTATTGGAGAACGTGTCTCTGAGACATAAAAATCCAAGTTAATAGCGCTGCTACTTTGAAGAACGGATGTTATTTTTGCATCGCATTAGCTTTGAGGGCACCCATTAATAATAAGAAAAATAACGTCAGTTCCCAATTTCGTGTACGTCACGTTATTAGGTAAAAATGAACGTCCTGAACGTCCTGAGCATCTGCCCTTAGAATGCACACTCCTCAGGGGAGAGGACTTCTACCAATGTTCACTATTATATGTGGCGGACTTATTCCAATTTTGTAACTTTTTCACCTGTGGCATGTCCATTATTATATATATTATATATATATGATATATATATATATATATATATAGATATATATAGTCAGCACCCAGTAATGATACAAAAAAATGTGTATTGTGAACACAGGGCTGCCAACGTTTCGGTCCTCGTAGAGGACCTTCCTCAGGTCCTCTACGAGGACCGAAACGTTGGCGGCCCTGTGTTCACAATACACATTTTTTTGTATCATTACTGCGGTGTGCTGTCTTCTGTCATCAGGATCCCCCTGGTTACTACACATCTATATGCTTCATATGGAGACAAGCATCTGCCTTCTAAGAAACGTGAGTGCAAATCTCCATACCAATGACTATATATATATATATATATATATATATATATATATAAAGCAACTAAATATTACTGTATGTTCATTTGCATGTCTTAGACAGGTCTGCAACCCTGTCTTTCCCCATTATCGCCCAGCATACAGCGCTTCCACTGCAGCAAGGGATTCTGGGAAATGACATGCAAATGAGCACTCAGTGCCACTTTTGTCTCAAGCTCGTATTACACAAGCAAATCCTCAAGTCAAATCATGCTGTTTTAAACCAGCTTTTATACAGAGGCTGGGATGAGATGCAAAGCCATTGAACCCACTCACAGATCATTTTATCAACTTGATGGGTATCATCAGTTTGAGTTTGGTTTGTATGGCTAAGCTGGTTGAGACTAGACTAGGTAATCACCACTATTTTAAGGTTATGGTGGGTTAAAAAAGAGTGACAAAAACCTCCCAGTAAAGCATAAAGCAACTGTAAATATTACTGTATGTTCATTTGCCTGTCTTAGACAGGTCTGCAACCTGTCTTCCCATTATCGCCAGCATACAGCGCTTCCACTGCAGCAAGGGATTATATATATATATATAGTATATACTACACACACACACACACACACACACACACCACACACACCCACACCACACACACACACACACACACACACACACACACACACACACACAGTCATGTGAAAAATAAAGTACACCCTCTTTTAATTCCATGTTTTTACATTTCAGGACATAATAACAATCATATAACAATAACATAACAACATAATCCTATAACAACATAATAACAATCATCTGTTCCTTAGCAGGTCTTAAAATTAGGTAAATACAACCTCAGATGAACAACAACACATGATATATTACACCATGCCATGATTTATTTAACAAAAATAAAGCCAAAATGGAGAAGCCATGTGTGAAAAACTAAGTATACCTTATGATTCAATAGCTTGTAGAACCACCTTTAGCAGCAATAACTTGAAGTAATCGTTTTCTGTATGACTTTATCAGCCTCTCACATCGTTGTGGAGGAATTTTGGACCACTCTTCTTTACAACGTTGCTTTAGTTCATTGAGATTTGTGGGCATTTGTTTATTCATAGCTCTCTTAAGGTCCAGCCACAGCATTTCAATCGGGTTGAGGTCTTCACTTTGACTAGGCCATTGCAACACCTTGATTCTTTTCTTTTTCAGCCATTCTGTTGTAGATTTGCTGGTGTGTTTGGGATCATTGGAATCAATATCGGCCAAGCTTTAGCTGTCGGACAGATGACCTCACATTTGAATCTAGAATACTTTGGTATACAGAGGAGTTCATGGTCGACTCAATGACTGCAAGGTTCCCAGGTCCTGTGGCTGCAAAAACAAGCCCAAATCATCACCCCTCTACCACCGTGCCTGACAGTTGGTATGAGGTGTTTGTGCTGATATGCTGTGTTTGGTTTTCGCCAAACGTGGCACTGTGCATTATCGCCAAACATCTCCACTTTGGTCTCGTCTTTCCAAAGGACATTGTTCCAGAAGTCTTGTGGTTTGTTCAGATGCAACTTTGCAAACCTAAGCCGTGCTGTCATGTTCTTTTTAGAGAGAAGAGCCTTTCTCCAGGCAACCCTTCCAAACAAACCATACGTGTTCAGTCATTTTCTAATTGTACGGTCATGAACTTTAACATTTAACATGCTAACTGAGGCCTGTAGAGTCTGAGATGTAACTCTTGGGTATTTTGCAATTTCTCTGAGCATTGCACGGTCTGACCTTGGGGTGAATTTGCTGGGATGTCCACTTCTGGGAAGATTAGCAACTGTCTTGAATGTTTTCCACTTTTGAATAATCTTTCTCACTGAAGAATGATGGCGTTTAAATTGTTTGAAAATGGCCTTAAAACCCTTCCCAGATTGATGGGCAGCAACAATTGCTTTTCTAAGATCATTGCTGATGTCTTTCCTCCTTGGCATTGTGTTAGCACACCTGAATGCTCCAGACCAGCAAACTGCTAAAACTTCACACTTGCTGATGATCAATTAATCAAGGGCATTTGATTAGCAGCACCTGTCTGCTACTTAGCATCGTAATTCCTATGGAAGCAGTAAGGGTGTACTTAGTTTTTCACACATAGCTTCTCCATTTGGCTTTATTTTTGTTAAATAAATCATGACACAGTGTAATATGTCATGTGTTGTTGTTCATCTGAGGTTGTATTTACCTCATTTTTAGACCTGCTAAGGAACAGATGTTTGTTATTATGTCCTGATATGTAAAACCATAGAATTCAAAGAGGGTGTACTTTCTTTTTCACATGGCTGTATATATACTGTATATATATATATATATATATATATATATATATATATATATATTCTGTGTATGTATATATATATAAAAAGTATAGAGTGCATAGTTGACATGGATATATACAGTATTCATACACGGCCCTCTGGTTTGTTGGGCACATATTCTTGGTTGACAGGCCAAGTAGTTTCAGGACTTTAGTACACTGCGCCCTTTAGAATAAACATCAATTTGCCATATATTGTAGGCACTATTGGCAACCGAGGGGCTAATTTTATTCTGCCTGCATGATGTTTGAGAGATCTATTCCTATCTGAGATGTGAATGGCTCAAGTGAGTTTTTTGACAGTAAGCAATGAAATAAGCATAACATTGATGATTCATTATTTTAAATTTTTACAAGATGTGTTGCTGAATTGCAGTTTGAAATAGAAGATGAATGGCTTAATTAATAAATAAGTTCATCCTTTATTCTTTCTATGTTGTTGCCTAAGCAATCATTTTCTTTTGTGAGATGTATAACCTGCAAGTATGAGCCTATTTTTGTTGCCTCAATTTTGCAGTCAGGAGACTGTGACACATGATCCAATTTCCGTGCTTTTGCAGGTCAGATGTAAGAATTGTAAAACACACGTCCTGTATTTTCAAGTACTGCACATTAAAATGAATACATAGTGCAACAATGTCTAAGTTCCAAGGGAGGTGATAAGGAATCAATATCAAGTGTGCAATGCCACTACAGGTAGTCCTCGCTATCCAACGTTTCACATTACAATGAATGGCATATCCAACGCTTTACAATGCAACCCTATGGGCCGTTTTCCGACACCGGAATGCGTTATCCAACGGTCACCGCCACTGATTAACATGGGACTCACTTTACAACGGTTTCACTATCCAACGCTACTTCCAGAACGGACTCCGTTGGATAACCGAGGACTGCCTGTACTCACACGGTCATGTGAGAACGGAATGCACGGAAAGGTATCGTTGCTGATATCCCTCCGTTTGCCTCCGTCTCCCCTGGGTCTTGTTGTTGAGTGGTATGTGAAAGGCAGGAAGACAGTCCTCCCTACATATATGGCAAAGGATCTCCCTCAAAGATGAATGTTGCACAGGGAGATATGGGTATATTAGATCGTATTTATGTAAAAAAAACAATAGAGCACTCACATATAGTGCTAGATGGCTCAGACAGAGAATCCACCGCGTGGCGGGACAGCGGCCCTCCGGTGGCAGTACAATTTATCACCAGGCAGATAAAGTAGCTTGCCCGATGTCAGAAGGAGCTGACACCAGGATTTGAACTAGGTTTTCTTACTTCTAACTCAATGCTGTGGTTTTCAGAGTCTGTGCCTTTTCTCTCTGCAAAGTATATTCTTTAGTATTACAGATTAACATGAATTTAAAAAAATACCTGTCCTGTACAACTCTTAGTTATGTCATCTATTATATTAGTCTCTGAACTGCAAATGTATTTGGTCGTCATAATGTAAGAATGAGTAGAATGACACTATAACAATCACAAGAACATATATTTCACCCTCAAGGTTACCAAGAGATCTATTACATTTAATATGTATCCATCTGTAAGTTTCCCCTGTGTATGATGATACGGAAACCATGAATCTGTTAACTACTGTGTGAGCGTTATTAAATATTTTATACTTCCTTAATAAATGTGAAATTAATGAATAGTGTACCTCATCTTCCAGACCTTGTCTTGTAAAATGGTCGGTCAGGACATAACCCCTACAGGCCTGTCACGTCTGGATATACCCTCACGTTAAAGAATTGTGAGGCATACAAATTTGTGTTTGAGACACACAAGGGGAGATCTAACTAGGGGTACACTTTGGGTGTATGGATCTCATACCTTCAGCCTATGATCGCCTAGGGGGGACCTATTACAAATAATTTGAGGTGCTTGTTCACAACGACTTCTTATGGTAAAATATAGATATAGTAGCAGGGCACCCTCAACATGACGTGAAAACGTGAGCTAATATGTTACTGCACCCACTGGGGTGCGCCAGCAAGTGCATGATCACCTGCTCCATCTGTATAGGCTTCAGTTTTATTCTCTCATATTTTATAGCTGTCTGACCTCATTGACAGGGTATTTAAATCCTTGCCTTATCTTAAGTCTTGTTACAGTTCACTATACAAAAAGTGCAAATTGGAGATCAGGTGTGGCGCTTCTGCCATGCATAAGTGTTTCTTTATGACCTTATTAACAGTGTTCTTTTGTAATATTTTCTTTCCCCTGTAGGAGCACTGTAACACCTTTTGGTTATTTGAAATCTAAATGTAAAAAGTACTGTATTTGTGTTCTAGTTGAACCCATCACCTTGGAAGGAATGGCCCTCCTTTTTGACCACGTTTTGCCAACATTTTTTTGCTATTTTGTCTATTCTCGCTGAGGACCAGGTAGTCCCGAGGTGTAAGATTTCGTGTCATCCTGGTGGTAGCAGCATAATTGGGGTGTAGTATGAGGGTTTGGAGGTGTGAGTGATCTTGGGTGGTCAGTTGGTTTTTTTAACGCTCACCCACACATTTGAACACAGGTAAGAGTGTATGTGACAACCGCCATTATGAATTTAAGATATACAATATTACCCTTTTTTTCTAAAATATATTTTTTAGCTAGCACCTATAAAGCTGTGTGCATTGTATTTTAATTAGTGGTTATGCTCCTTGGCATTAGGTTTTAGGACTTAAATGTAAAAAGCTATAATGCAAACATTGAGGTCCATATTTATTAAGCAGTGCTATGCCATAAGACATCTTCCAGTGCTGGAAAACACTTTGCAGCCTATTCAATTTAATGGACTGTAAGTTCTCTTCCAGCAATTTCTCTTACTGAATGTTTGCTGTTCTTTCAGTAAAGATTGAAGCTACAATGCTAATATTCTGTATCGCTTGTTTCATTTAATCTGTTTGTTACATGGAGTGTATCCTGAAGCCAGGGTCACGAATGGTGTATGAATGACTCCAGGTAGCTTAACTCGTGTCTCACCTCTTCCAAAGCACAGACAAGTCCTTTTCTCTTTCTTGGTTTTATTGAGGGAAAACACAGGGAGATAGGTGCTTGTAGATGGAGTGTGGGGAGAGAGGGCTTCTCTGTCTGCTGTGCAGTGTATCAATAATGAGACAGTGTAAAACAAAAAGGCCTTGCTGGGGTGATAGCAGGCAGTTACTCACTCAGAGTCCAGGGTCAAAAGGAAATGAGGAGTAAGGGTCACACTAGATAGGAAGTGGGACTATACTAACTGTCAGCAAGGACAGGGGGGTAGGAATAGCCCACTCTCAGCTAGGAGAATATGAGCTGCAGGCAACCAACACAGGCTGTGTAAACGACATGTTGCAATAATGTTGTATTTTACATACAGCTGTTGCTGCTGGGACAGGGGAAACTGACAGGCAACTAAAGAAGGGAGAAATGAATCCCATAACTAAAAGGGAAGACAGAGGAATATGGAATCTAGTTCCAGGACAGAGTGTGAATATTAAATTGTATTTTAATTATCATTTACAGTATTTGTTTGAGGTTTTTTTCTTTCCATGACTGTGCAAACTGTTTTGTTTGAGTATGTAGAGGGATAGTCTTCTTGCACTGTGCAATCCTTATACACATACACATTTAGCTTTTTATTGCTAACAAAAGCCAAGTAAAAACTATAGCAAAAAAATAATAACGTCACAATAAAATGTGCCCAATATCTATTTTTCATTTAAATGTGCATATTTAGTTACATGGAATTAGAGTATTTGCAAAAAAAAAAAATCTCCACATTTTCAGTGCATTTTTTAAAAGATTACAACCCAAAAATACTTTTTATTCGGGTTATGTTACAGGCTTTAAAGCAAAACTCACGATACTTTTTTTTATTAGACTATAAGATATTTGGGGCAAATATTTTCTTTTCTTTATGTGCACTTTCATGTTTAACACTTTAATCTCTACGTTTTATATATAGTTTCTCTGCATTTTAAATTGTGTGTAAATATTACTTTTAGGGGGCACTATTGCAGTTTAATGAATAACCCTCCTAGAGCCATACATTTGGCCTCAATAATATTGCTTTCAGTGCATCTCCAGTGTACTTCCTGGAATACATTTTTACCTGACTTTCCAAACGACTTTAAAATGCAGAGTTGTAGGATCAACAATTAATAAAATAGTTCATAAACCATGTAAATAATCCATGACACACGCAAGACTAATAGAGTGAACGATTATGTACAAATAAGATTTCCCCCTGTCATAGCTCATGTAAACGTCATCGTGGTTTAAGGCAGCGGTGCGCAAACTGGGGGGCGGGAGATTCTTCTGAGGGGTGGGGGGCGCGGGCGGTTGCAGAGGCCCTGTGCTCTTCCCCCAGGCATTTCACTTAATGCCGGGGGATCGCGAGAGGCCCCTGCAACACTCCACTTACCTTGTTTCAGCCGGCTGTGTGACGCGTCGCCATGGCAACACGGCATCAAATGAGGCCGCGGGGCCATGTGACGTGACACGCGTCAAATGACGCAGCGGGTCACATGACATGACGTCACATGACCCCGCAGCGTCATTTGACGCGTCGATAGACGCGAGGGGGGGGGGGGGGCCCGTGGGGGGGGCAGGTAGGGGGGGCGCGCGGAGTTTGCGCACCGCTGGCTTAAGGCAAGTGATTGCTTATTTCACATGGAATTGTTACATAAAAAAAACTTGAAGAACCCTTTCATTTCAGATATCTTATGTATTCTAATATATGTAGTCACTAGGTATCTCTGCAGTTTTGATACTTTTTGAATAATGGCTGGATCTTAGCCCCTTCAATACCAGCGGGTCCAGCAACACATTGCTCTGCAATACGTCTGTGACCCCACTTGTAGTGGAGGAGTTAAATGATCACTTTGATTGGATGTAATTCCAATGTTGTCTTCTGAAGCTCTGTGATAGGGTTATTTAGCCACATAATAAATCCTGCTCCTGAGTCATCCTTGTCCATTTGGGGAAACCTTCCGCCTAAAGTCCCTACTCCTCCGTCTTGGGTAATAGTCGAACCTGACACAGTTTAGGCTTTCCAAAAAGATTTAAAATGTCACATCGGCTTAGCAGGGGGAGATTGATTCAAACCAGATTGTGACTAAAACATGTTTCCCCTTTTCTCACAATGCATGAATTCATTTCTCCCTATTCCCGTTTCTCCCCCCCCCCCTTTTCTTTAAGTAAGTTGTATAGGGCACATTTCCAATCGCACCCCAACATAAAAACAGAGAAAGCTTGTGGTGGTTTTTTTTGCTGCAGCTAATTCGTTGTGATGGCTCTGAAAGGGACAATCCCTTGTTTCTTGGGCTTCACCCTTGAGCGGGCAAGAATAAATATAATCATCCCCATGAAATCAAAGGTTCTCCACTGGTCTGAGGAACAAAGCTACTTGGTTCCTTTTACGCAAACTAGGAGTCTTGAGTCTTGATAGGGCTCCTCCTTTCCCTTAATACAGAGCTCACTTGTGCTCCCAAGCGTTATTGAACAAACAGATCACCATGCACTAACCGCACTGCCACAGTCTATCCCAAAGCCACTGGGACGCTTAATAGAATGAGCTGTGCAGGTGCCTCTCAGACAGCTGCCTGCAGTGCAGGGGAAGATGCACTAATCTCATCTCTGATCCAAAAGGGAGAAAATCAGGCAAAAGAAAGGGCGCCTATTAGCCGTGCTTACTGGCACAAGCAGAGTCGTGCTTGCATCCAAGTGATATTTGCTTTGGGGATTTCAGACTAAGTTAAAATAACACCAGGCTTGTTAAGTGCTTGCAGTACATAACTTCCTCCATACACACAATGCATAGGGGGATGCGTGTAAGAGCAACATATTTGTGCAAATATGATGACCATCACCAACCATTGGCATGATAACACATTTGTATATTAACCCCATCATTTCCCAAGAGGCCAGCAAGGCCTATACAAGCTTTCACATTGAAATCAGTTAACGAAGTATAGCGAAAGGCAAACAGAAAATGGACTTCCTGCATTTAAGACCACAAGATATACAGCTGCAGCAGACTTTCTCTCTCTCGTGTGATATGTGTTGGGATATATTGGTATATACCAGAGGTGGCCAAATCCAGTCCTCAACAGGTAACAACAGGTCAGGTTTTCAGGATATCCCTGCTTCAGCACAGAGGGCTCAATCAGTGGCTCAGTCTTTGAATGCACCCCCTGTGCTGAAGCAGGGATATCCTGAAAACCTGACCTGTTGTTAGCTCTTGAGAAATGGAGATGAATCCTATGACACGGTGATATCCTGATTTATAATGGGATATATAGGAGAGAAGGAACCCAATGCAGCACTCAGGTTCACACTCTGGGGGTTAGTGAATGAATTAAAAACATAATCTTTATTAAACAACATATATAAAATATTAGTCCAACGACGTACTGAAGGTGAGTTGATCCTAAATGCAGGAAGCCATATTGGCTCTGGATCAAAATAATTAATATGTGCCAGATGGTTTTAATAAACCACTGGTACTGTAGCAACACAGTGATCCTAATGCGGACCTGTGTGATGGGTGATTAGAACAGGTGTGTCCGGGTAAGTACTGGGATTGCAGGTCACAGTGGTATAATGTATCTGTGATAGATGTGACCCAACTGATGGACATATAAACAAATACACTATGTATATCAGTGTTGGTATTACTCAATCAGCAACGCTTCTCTATGGTAATATGTGTGCCCCTATCAGTGTCACGTGACCTAAGGTAACCCTCTGGGTGCTGTACTCCAGGGGTGTGTAGACCTGTGTTAGCCAACATGGCTATAGTCAGAGAAAGGTGTCCTGACTAAGGTAGTGACAGTAGGTCCGTATCCCAGTCTGGGAGACACTGATAGTTGGGGCAGACTGGTAACTCTTTAATAAATAAATAAACAGAGAGCTGCGTGATGGTAGAAGCTGAAGGGAACCTCTCAGATTTAAAGCAGCACACCAACGCGACAGAGCAGCAGTGGTGTACTGCAGGTGAGGTTACTCAATACTTAGATTCCGGAACACTATCCCTAAAACCACCTTTATGAGGCTGAAAGTGACCGTCGGGGCACTTTTAACCTGTGTTAAACTGCACTCGCAGACTACCGCATTAACTCGCGGTCACAGAGATACATGCGGAGGCAATCCTGATCTGCGCGTGCATGTGTATACTAGGAGCCGACGCGCGCGTTTCGCGAGGGGCTTTTTCAAGGCAAATGGTTAGTATCATTGAGGATACCCTGCAGGTAGGCAGGTATATATAGGGCCCCCAGTGATGACATCATAAGTTAACCCCTGGTGTGCCTAGCTATGCTTGGTCCTGAGATAAAGCACAGTGAGTATACCAATGTTTTTAACTGCATATCCAGCACACTAATAATAAATAATAAAGATTTGACTCAATTGTGTGTTGTTGTTTCCTGATTGTCAGAGACTTGCTGAGCGAAGTAATAATACACTTCAGATCTGCTACAGGGGTAGTAGAGGTGATGTCCAAAATGATCATGTATATGTATGTACTATGTTATAATGTCAGGGTCCAGAGAAGCCCTGTTTTATAGGGTGATGTCACCACTCTAGGGTGGTGATGGTCTGTGTACAGGATTGGGGAACTACCTGTTTTTACAGACATGGCAATAAAGGTTGGTGTATATGTATGTGCAGGTGGTGATGAGGTCACGAAGCTATACAGACGGTGAGTATGAACAGACAAGATTTCAAGTAATGTCAGGATAGAAAGGTATACCCTGCCTATAGGAATGGGGTGTATAGAAACCCCTCATTCAGGCCTCTAGGTGCCGATGTCCCCAGTGTGTATATCCATTTGGCTTCTATTTGGAGGAGAACTTTGTCCCAATCTCCTTTCTGCACTCCTTTAGTTGGATGGTCAATCCCACAAAAGGTGACGGCCTTGAGATCTCCGCCATGACATAGGTTAACGTGTCGACAGGGGTTTATCCGTCTTATTCCTCACGGTGCCTATGTGTTCAAGTACCCTCTGTTTGAGACATCTGCTTGTTTTACCCACATAGACTTTACCACAGACACATTTGCCTTGGTATATGACACCTGTACTAAGGCAATTGATAAAACTGCGTATGGGATACGTTTTGGTGTCATTCCAGTTTCCGAATTGTTTTGTGGTGTTCATGTACTGGCACGCCTTGCATCGCTGGCAAGTATATGATCCAGTGGGTACCCATGTTCTTGGTTTTTCCTCCTCATAATGGCTATGGACCAACAGGTCTCGCAAGTTCTTAGCTCGTCTGCTGGTCATGGATGGACGATCTTTGGTGACACTTTTAAGGAGATCGTCTGCTCATAGAATGTGCCAATGTCTCTCCAGAATGGCTCTTGCCTGAGGCCACTCACGGTTGAAATTGCCTACAAAGCGGATCACTTTGTCAAGTAGGCTAGGTGGTTTGTCCTTGATAAGGGTTTGGCGTGAGGTAAATTTGGCTCTCTTGTAAGCCTTTTTTATGGTCTTCCGGCTATACCCTCTATCCACAAAGCATTGTATCATTGTTTTTGACTGTTTTTCATACTCCTGGTTGGTACTGCAGTTCCTTTTGAGTCGTAGGAACTGGCCTGTCGGTATACCATTAACCTGAGCCTTTGGGTGGTGACTACTGGCTTCCAACAGGTTATTAGTGGCTGTTGCTTTGCGGTATATGGTTGTATGGAGGAAACCCTCGTTTCCCCTTGAAATTTGCAGATCCAGGAAACACATGGTGTCCTTGCTGTATTCCAGTGTAAGATGGAGGTTGAACACGTTTGTGTTGAGCGTGCTGATGAACCGGTTTGAGCATTCCCTCTGGGCCTCGCCACAGGACAAACACATCGTCGATGTAGCGGACCCAGAGGTCGATGTGCTCAGTATATATTTCCATGTCTTCTGTAAACACTACCTGGGATTCCCAGCATCCCAGGTAGAGGTTGGCATAAGTGGGGGAACACCACTATCTCTTATAATGGGATATGTTGTGTTATCTGGAAACTCGCCGCCACGCGTTACATCTGCAACAATGTTTACGCTGTGCTGCAGCAGAGAGAATACATGTGAAATTATAGATGGAAGAGATATAGGGTAGGAGTATCATTTTATAGGGTTTATGTACCGTCTTAATGTAAGGATAAGGTGTTTTAAGCCTGTAAGTGGATTGACAAAGTGGATCACTGCATAGATATAAGTAATAGTTCATTGTTAGTAAAAGTAGTTTTATCTACAGACTCCCATACGGATGATTTTGGACGTTATTATTTTTTTATAACTTTATTTTTTATTAATCAGATTTGTGGGGGAAGAGGGTACAGAAAGGAAGACGGGGAGGGGAGGGTATGGGGACATTTGAAGACAATAGTACATACAGTATCATGATAAAGATACAGAATGACAAAAATAATCAAAACAAAAGGGGGTTAGGTACATTTCAGGTGCAACTTCGTGTAAACATACTTAATGGAAAGGTTGGTACTTTGCACCGTCACGATCACACTCTTTCTGAACACAGGCCAGCCACAGCCTGATATGTTTGTCTTGGGTACATGGTTTGGTGAGCTATCTTTATGTAGCGGTCATGTAAAATGCCTACAGTCATCTCTCCTGCTGGCAGTATATATATTTATATATATATATATATATATATATATATATATAACTTAAGATTACCTTACCAGCACCACATATATGTAGAGTTCTAGATTAACTTGTACACCAGCCACCAGCTGTAGCCACTCGGTGGGCCAATACAAATTCCATAATAGCACCAAACTTTGCCACCCAACAAAGGCCCTGGCAATACATTTCACACCATAAGAAGATACCACCATAACCTGTAATAATATACAACATTACCATTATCCGAAATGACATACATAAGAAGTAACATGCTTGCAATAGATTCCCCATTCCGTAAATGCTTTACACAACCACTGCCTAATTTACCACGTCCTACTTAACCTTTAATCAATTATTTTATGGGTGGGTAGGAGGGTGTAAACGCTTGCCCATATGCAGGACCATTAAAATATTTAAATTCCTCACCTTCTTTACCCTTTCTGCTCCATCCTGTCCCACAGTCTTCTCCTCATATAATCCCATTTCCACTTCTCCAGCCATATCTGACCTACAGTATAATTTGTTTCCCTTAAACATAATGCTTTTTGGCCCGACTACCTTATTTCCTCTGTTTTGAAGTTCAAATTAGGTATAAAAAATAGTTACTTCTCCAAAGGAAATGCCAGGGTTAGATATAAAGACACTGTCCTACCAAGCTTTACTTATGAAGAATAAACAATAAAAAATAGAATTCTATAGTCAGATCTGAATCATCATACAAATTAGCTTGATTTGATTTTGACATTGAACTCTCAGATTTGCAGTAACTCCATTTTTTGCTCTTTTCATCTGCAAGAAAGTATTCATTCACAATAGGGGGTCTTCCTTCCCAGTTTTCATGCTGGCATAATAAATGATACAGATATGGCAGACATCACTGTTCCCGCTAACACAATGCATTGCATTAACACTGGGTATTTAACAGTATATCTATTGAAAACAATGGTTAAGGAGATAACGTGCTATTTAATGCATTACCTTCTGCTAGATCCATACTTCAAATGTCACTTCTTGTGGGTTTTTTTAAAAGCTTTCAACTGTTATACGTTGTCATTTTTATTTTCAGCTGAAATTTTATTGTTACTCTCTGGAATTTTTAAGCTTTAAAATTTCTCGTTACAAAATATACAGTAGCATTATGATATGATTGATAGCTTGTATAGTCTTTGCCTGACATAATAGTTGATTGTTTCAAGTTTCATTAAGCATTTAGCAGCAATTTTCTTAGCCAAGAACATAAACAAACAAAAAAAGAAAATTCACATTACCGAAATGAGAAATGTGATTGTTTCATAGCTGGACACAGAGACAAAGAGGTATTTAGAATGCATGTCGCATCCCACCTCCCTGAGTGCAATATCTTTTTTGTGGTATGCACTGTATTGGACTGTTTTATTATTGATATATTATATATTTTTATGGATATAATTTGTTTATGCCCATTTCAATAAAGTAGAAAATTGCATACAGTATGAACTGTACAATGGCTTGAGGCAATCAGAAATTGTTCAAAACCATATACCAATTACTGGAATAGTTATTTTCTGTAAAAACTCAATGGGGTCTAAGTGTAAAAAGTAAAGCAATTCTGGGCCAATATCAATTTTGACCCCCAAATTGCACCATTGTGTCTTACTATATAGCCCCCAAAGCTTTTAGAGCAGTGGGTTGTATGACAATGTGACTAATTCTTTATTAGCATGCATTAGTGCTTGCAATATTGCCTTAGTGGATAGGACAATTAAAAAAAAGTGACATTGATAAAAAAAATATAAACCAATTTTTTTAACTTATCAAGTAAAACAGAACTGTTGTCATGCGCTACAAGGAAC
>WSYH01011134.1:0-18983 GCA_036426205.1 Ascaphus truei
TGCCTACAGGGACATAAAAAGATATATAAATATACACTCACACTATCATATAACGGCATCGCTCTCTTAACTTGTTTCCAGCCTTCAAGAGCCTGGGCAGTGACATAAATATTTATTTTTCCTGAAACCTTGAAGGTATGTTTGATGTACCATAAAAAAAGTATTTCTAAATATCTAAAGAGTTTTCATGAAATGCTTTTTAAAGATCCCTCAGGGATATCGCCTGTGCTTTACAAGATGAAAAAACGAATTTGCTTTTCAAGAAAGGTAACAGCTGTGCAGAAATCTATCTCCCAGTTATTCAGAAAGAGGAGAGCTTGCTGATTATTAAAGTGCTCATCATAGCAATAATACTGCGAAGTGTCTGCTGGCGAATCCATTTCCAGCCATGCTGATCAGGGCTGAAATGTAGCATTTTGAGATCACTTCATCGCAAACGCTACATGTAGATGTGAACAAATTCTGCTCACGTTTGTTTGCTAAAAAATCCCTTTAAAATCCTGTGCTATTTAACAAAAGATTATTAAAAGTTTAAAAACAAACTTCTTTTACATTTATTTTAGCAATACTGTTATATATGTAAAGTAGCGGGCTTCGTTGTACGGATGTAATCAGACTTACATTTCCCGGAGTTGCAGGAAAAACATGTGTCCCCGTGGGTTCCATGGGCCCCGTGATGCTTTACTCCCCGATGCGCGTTTCTCACTGCGTCCCCCCAGCATCTGGCTACATCTGCGCAGTTTATGCACTATTCAGTGTAATGCAGTGTTCTGCGGCAATTACTAATGGAACCTCTGATCTGAGGTATGTCTGGGTATTGTGAGGTATCTGGGGGAACAGTGAATGCTACTAAATCTGTATTTCCAAAAGGAGATATATAATAATAATAAAAAAAAGCTGTGTGTGCTGTGCACGCGCATAGTAAGTGAAACTTCTTTGACTTTTGTCACAGAAATTGTATTTGTATTGGTGTTGGTGATGTTTTAATTAAAAATCAAAATACAATCTCAATGACAAAACGCAAATAAATTTGACTTAGAATGCGCGTGCTTGGCACACATCCCCTGTATTAGCTATTTGCACTAAGTGTGAATTCCGCGTGTGACAGTGTGCGTGTGACTGAGAGTGTGCGTGTGACAGAGTGTGCGTGTGACTGAGTGTGCGTGTGACTGAGTGTGCGTGTGATTAACAAATAAATAAAATTGAGGAGAGCTAGACGATTTGCGATACCCAGGTTAACAGTGGATGGGAAAAAAATGAATTCAGTGTTTGGCAACTCCCAGTCCCATTCTCAACCTTATGGCAAGAAAACAACCATCCTGGAGAAAATGTAGGTGGAATGTGAAACCTAATTCATAACTACACTGTGTAAGCTACCTCAGAATTCTTTGCAACTGCCAGAGAAGCTGGGGCCAGGCCACTAAAGATTGAATTACATTTCCTTCTATATATCGTGGGACTATCAGAATAGCTTCCGTCTGTGTTACAAAGCAATTCTATATTTGGGCTTTTCAACAACCAGGACTCACAGCCCCAAAGAGCAGTAACCTTCACAAGAAGCAGAGTCTGTCAGGATTCCCGGTGCTAGAAATTATGGCCGTTGGGCCAAGTAATCTGGTAGATCAGAGCATCAGACAGCTTCTGTAACACTGCGAATTACGCCTGGTGCTGTTCTCAATGTCTGTTTAAGCATCAAGTATGTGAGATCTGAAATTTAAGGCATGACCAGCTTTCATTACCAAAATCAGAGCTTTTATGGCCACGTGGTTGTGCTCTGGAAGTTGAACAGTTCCTGGTATTATACTTAGCAATTACAATATTTGGGCATAGTGACAAAGGCACATGGAGCTACAGTAAGGGACATTCAACCTCCTTGCTTAGTGTCACACGTGCCCCACAGTGATGGTTTTCATCTTCCCCGTCAAGTACATACCACTAAATTCAAACGTCAACACAAGTTGCAACCCAGCATGTTTATTTCAGACAAGATCTGCTGCAGGTGTTCAGAGTTTTGGTTATAATAATCATAAAAAAAATACAAAGATGAATTGTCTATGGGCTGTGAGGCTTTAATTGGACCAACATAATTATGTATAAATGTTGCACATGAGTTTTTCAAATGGATTAAAATAATCAGGTACAACATCTTTACACAACTTTTATGCGCTTAGCATAGAATCCAGTTCTCTCCGGGGACCAATATGGTTACCAGAAATCTATACCACAAGAACAAATGACTTCATTCTTGTCCCATGTTTAAAATAACATGATGGATTGACAAATAATCTGCATGGCATGGGTTCATGGGAATACATCTGTACCCTTCAAGTGACAATCATTTTACCCATCAGTAATATTAACCCCCCCAGCTCCAAAGCAATGCATTCAATTGCTCCCCTAAGGAGCAAAAGAATAGGGGTAGTAATCCATATGGTTCGTACATATCCAAAAGCACCAACTAAGGTGGATGGTTCTTAACTTGTGATTAACACATTCCCTTCAAAATATTATTCAACGTTATATATGCCATTCGGTAGCTCTCGTGGAAATTCTTTGCTTTGTTATGCTAAATAACAAAATCAATCGTTACCATGGATGATTTAATTTGTTCCTGTTTGCTTCATGGACAAGCAGTGTCCAGCACATGGTTGGTAAAAACAAACAAAACCACACATGATTTTATGGTGGAAAATGTAATACTTCAATGGGAAAAAGCAGAGAGCTGTTTTAAACTCCTAGAGGACAATGAACTCACATGCTACTATCAGAAGACAGCCAGTGCTGGGTTTTAATACTCCATGTCTCGCTAACCCCATCGAGCAACCAGGCTGCCATGCAAGAGGCTGAGCTTACTGCTGTATACCAGCCGGCAATGGAGTGGAAGTGCAGCATGGGATAGAGATGCAAATAGACTTCAGCATCTATAAAAAAAAAAAAATTAAAAAAAAAAGCAAAGAACACGGGAGTGTTGCTTTTATTCTGGCAAGAGCTTTTAAAAAGCATTTTCACCCATATTTAGGACCTTGAATACTACGAAATAAAACTACAGATCTGTTGTAACTGCAGACAAAAGCCTATTGGTTAATGTGCAAGTTACAGCCATCACTAATCAAGTGTAGCAACAAGGACTTACTCTAAAGCAACAAACAGAAAGGACATTATCAAACACAAAATGTCAAAGGGTGTAGTAGAAAAGAAAAAGATGCAGGAAACAAAATAGAGGGGAGACTAGGAAACTACTAGAAATTTGCAGTCACTTTTTTTTCTTAACTGTATTCTGAACCATATGAAGGAAACAACTTAAAGCTTTATTATACTGTTTGATAATATAAACAGATAATGGAATTTAATCAATGTCCATTTCGGGAAGCTTCTTTTCCGCTTCAGAACCGGCGGCAGCTGCTGTGTCTGGGTTCTGTTCAGTGGGCTGAGGCCCCTGGTTCTTTGTACTATCGTCTACTGGTCCGTTCTGCTCATTCGGCTGCTGCTCCTCTTTTGGGGGCTCAACCTTGGGTTTCGGTTTAGTGACTATTGGGTTGCATGTGCTTGCCAACTCCTTAAATTAGAGAAAGGGAAAAAAGATTAGTGGATGAGATGAAGGTTATTACAGACATTTGATTAGAAAATCTGATCTGCTCATCGGGGTAATGCTAAATTGTAACAAATACTATTGTTTTCTCTATAGTGCTGTCCATGTACACACAGCTAGAAATAGACTAAGCAGGGACTCATTCTGCCTGCAAAGTTCTACTTTTTGTGCCACAGACATGAAGATAAAAGTATTAAACAAAAAAAAGAACGCAGAGAAGAAAACGAAAAGTAAAGTCACATTTATATAAAAAGCACACTTAAGGCTTAAGATTAAAAAAAAAAAAAACACAAATATAGTCCTCCGCTTCTCAACAATCACAGAGGAATATGATCCTGTAAAAACGGGACCACTCTAACCCAAAAGAATCCCAGATCTAAGTATAGGATTAAGTTCTCTCAGCAGATGATATATGCAAGGAATTTGGGCTTATGGTCGGTATCCTCTACGCGTTTCACGCATTGATAGCGCTTCATCGGGGGCTGGTCTAAAGTCGAGGCGGAGTTTAAATACCAGAGAGCTAATGCTTTTTTGCCAATCAGGACACATCAGGATATTACTAGCAAGCCCACCAATCAGCGCATTGCCAAAAACATACAATGCGAAAGCAAATACAAAAAGCTACATAAACATATGGTTATATACAGATCCATAATAAAAACAGCAACAAATAAACCCATACAAATCCATGAACATGATACACAAACCATATACCCAATGCTATGTGATAATATATAAATATATTAAGGAATTAAATGAAAAATATAATTAATAAAAAGAACCATCCATAATAAAGGATGTAAACCTACTAAAAATTATATATGTGTTTCGACGAGCATTCAAAACACAGGATCTGGATGTCATGAAGTTGTGGATGGGGCAATTGCTATTTCAAAGAGGGAACCCGTTCTATCAATTCGTTCAAACCTCCAGGTGCCTTACTGCCGAGGGTATAAATCCCAAATTGTTGCTTTTGTAGGAGAACGTTGACTCCGTCTCCTCTTCTTAGATCCCTCGGAACAATTTAAATTCCTCTAAAATGCAGTCCATCAGTTTTATCCTCATGGTAAGTTAAAAAATACTGCGCATGGTTGTGTATCTTTTTACCTCTATCCTGATGAATTTGGGCATTTTTTATACCATTAACATGCTCTTCAATCCCTGTTTTGAGCGGTCAAATTGTCTTAATGTACCATATGCACACAACCATAGCCTCTCTGACCTTCAACACATACTTCAGTCTGACTTTTTGAGACTCGAAAACTGGATTTCCCAAAACAAACTAATCCCAAATTGTTCCTTTTTGTAGGAGACTGTTGGCTCTGTCTCTCCTTCTTACATCCCTCTGAACAATTTCAATTCCTCTAAAATGCAATCCATCAGTTTTACTCATGTTAAGTCAAAAAATGCTGCGCATGGTTGTGTATCTTTTTACCTCTATCCAGATGTATTGGGGCATTTTTGATACCATTAACATGCTCTCCAATCCCTGTTTTGAGCAGTCAAATTCTTACCAATGTACGTACGATAGGTGGACAATCTAATATACACAAACGTAAGACAATGAATGAATTGTTTAATATTGTGTATTTTGCCAGCTTTTTGCATCACATATGCTTTTATCACACGTCATGTGTTTACACAACGCATTTTCCATATATGTAACTACCCAATGGTTTCGATAGAAAATTCCCATTTAATGGTGCATTTGGAGTGAACTTTTTCAATGCACTGGGAGCCAAAATGTTTTTAATCTTTCTGGCTTTTCTCAAACCTATGGAAAATGCATTGTGTAAACACATGACGCGTGATAAAAGCATATGATGCAAAAACTGGTAAAAAACACTATTAAACAATTCATTAATTCTAACAACGTTTGTGTATATTAGATTGTACACATATTATTTATTTATTTATTTATAAAATATTTTACCAGGAAGTAATACATTGAGAGTTACCTCTCGTTTTCAAGTATGTCCTGGGCACAGAGTAAAACAAAATAATACATGGTTACAAATACAGTTACATAAATGAACAAGGTATACATTATATACAAGACATTGCATGCACAGTTAAAGAAAATATATATTATGAGCGTATGAAACAGTTACAGACCAGATTAAAGTGTGAGACAGCCTTAGATTTGAAAGAACTTAAGCTGGTGGTGGATATGAGAGTCTCTGGTAGGTTGTTCCAGTGATGGACTGCATTTTAGAGGAATTTAAATTGTTCCGAGGGATCTAAGAAGAGGAGACGGAGTCAACGTTCTCCTACAAAAGCAACAATTTGGGATTTATACCCTCGGCAGTAAGGCACCTGGAGGTTTGAACGAATTGATAGAACTGGTTCCCTTCTTAAAATAGCAATTGCCCCATCCACAACTTCATGACATCCAGATCCTGTGTTTTGAATGCTCGTTTTGCATTTTCATTGCTGGCTATGTTTATATGGAGTAGCTTTGAGGCCATTTTTTATTATGTTATTTCATTATTTAAAACACATACATACACAAACACAAAAAAAGCTGTGTGTGCTGTGCACGCGCATAGTAAGTGAAACTTCTTTGACTTTTGTCACAGAAATTGTATTTGTATTGGTGTTGGTGATGTTTTAATTAAAAATCAAAATACAATCTCAATGACAAAACGCAAATAAATTTGACTTAGAATGCGCGTGCTTGGCACACATCCCCTGTATTAGCTATTTGCACTAAGTGTGAATTCCGCGTGTGACAGTGTGCGTGTGACTGAGAGTGTGCGTGTGACTGAGTGTGCGTGTGACTGAGTGTGCGTGTGACTGAGTGTGCGTGTGACTGAGTGTGCGTGTGACTGAGTGTGCGTGTGACTGAGTGTGCGTGTGACTTGCGTGTGCGTGTGACTGAGTGTGCGTGTGACTGAGTGTGCGTGTGACTGAGCGTGCGTGTGACTGAGCGTATGCGTGTGACTGAGCGTATGCGTGTGACTGAGCGTGTGCGTTTGACTGTGCGTGTGACTATACGTGTGACTGCGTGTGCGTCTGACTGTGAGTGTGACTGAGTGTGCGTCTGACTGTGAGTGTGACTGAGTGTGCGTGTGACTGAGTGTGACTGAGTGTACGTGTGACTGTGAGTGTGCATGTGAGTGTGACTGAGTGTGCGTGTGACTGTGTGTGGGGGTCTGGGGGGGTCAGTGTGTGGGGGTCTGGGGGGGTCAGTCAGAGTGTGTGGGGCTCTGGGGGGGTCAGTGTGTGTGGGGGTCTGGGGGGGTCAGGCAGTGTGAATTCCGCGTGTGACAGTGTGCGTGTGACTGAGAGTGTGTGTGTGACTGATAGTGTGCGTGTGACTGAGAGTGTGCGTGTGACAGAGTGTGCGTGTGACTGATAGTGTGCGTGTGACTGATAGTGTGCGTGTGACTGAGAGTGTGCGTGTGACTGAGTGTGCGTGTGACTGAGTGTGCGTGTGACTGAGTGTGCGTGTGACTGAGCGTGCGTGTGACTGAGCGTGTGCGTGTGACTGAGCGTGTGCGTTTGACTGTGCGTGTGACTATACGTGTGACTGCGTGTGCGTCTGACTGTGAGTGTGACTGAGTGTGCGTGTGACTGAGTGTGACTGAGTGTACGTGTGACTGTGAGTGTGCATGTGAGTGTGACTGAGTGTGTGTGACTGAGTGTGCGTGTGACTGTGTGTGGGGGTCTGGGGGGGTCAGTGTGTGGGGGTCTGGGGGGGTCAGTCAGAGTGTGTGGGGCTCTGGGGGGGTCAGTGTGTGTGGGGGTCTGGGGGGGTCAGGCAGTGTGAATTCCGCGTGTGACAGTGTGCGTGTGACTGAGAGTGTGTGTGTGACTGATAGTGTGCGTGTGACTGAGAGTGTGCGTGTGACTGAGTGTGCGTGTGACTGAGTGTGCGTGTGACTGAGTGTGCGTGTGACTGAGCGTGTAGATTGCGCGTGACTGAGAGTGTGACAGTCGTGACTGAACTGTGTGCGGCGTGACTAGCGTTGCGTGCTACTTGAGTCGGTTCGTTTGACTGGCGTTGCGTCTGACTTGAGTGTACTGAGTGACTGGTGTGCGTGTGACTGAGTGACGTGGTGCTGTGGAGTGTTGACAGTGTTAGTGTGACTGATTTGTGACTGTGTGACGTGGTGATGTGTGTGGTGTCTGGGGGCGGTCAGTGTGGCTGGGGGTGGGGCTGGGGGGGTCAGTCAGGTGTGTGGGGCTCTGGGGGTTTGTCAGTGTGTGTAGGGGGTCTGGGTGGGGTTCAGCAGTGTGGAATGCGCGTGGTCGCGTGGGTGCTGTTGTACGGCAGTGTGTGTGGGGTCTGGTGGGTGGTTCGATGCAGTATGTGTGTGGGGTCGGGTTCAGGTGTGGGGGGAAAAACTGGGGGTTTCAGTCCGTGGTGAATGGTTGGGTCCCCCTGGGGGGTCAGTCAGTGTGTTTGTAGGGGGTCTGGTGTGGGGGGGTTACAGATTCCGTAATGGTGTGTGGGTGTGGGTGGTTGGACATTGTGTGTGGGTGGGGGGGTCAGTCATGATTGTGTGGGGCTCGTTCGGGATCAGATACGTGTGTGTTCTGTGTGTCTTGCTAGATCTTGGATCGTCTGGTGCATGGGGGTCTGGTGGCGTTTCAGTTTGTTTGTCAGTTTGTGTGTGGGTCTCTGGGGTCAGTCCAGTGTGTGGGGGGTGCTACTGGGGTGGTCATTAGTGTTGTTTGTGGGGGTCTGGGGGGTCATGTCAGTGTGTGTGGGTGGTCTGGGTGTCGGGTTCCAGTTCCTGTGTCGTGTTGGGTCTTCTGGGGGGCTTCAGTCAGTGTGTGTGGTTGGGTCTGGGGCGTCCAGTCTAGTTGTTGTGTGGGGGTCTGTGGGGGTGGTCAGTCAGTAATGATAGTGTGGGGGGGTCGGGGGGGGTCTGTCAGTGTGTGTGTTGGGGGTCTGGGGAGGGCTTTCAGTGTGTGTGGTGGGGGTGTCTCGGTGGTTGGTTCCTTCTGGCATCAATTGTGTTCGGTTCCTTTTTTTCTCGTTCCTCATTTTAGTCCCCTTTGTGTGTCGTCTCCCTCTCTCTTCAGGCTTTTCTTTCTTTCTCCTGTCGTCTTTCGCTTGCTGTCCATGCAGTGCCGTGCTCTGGCTCGGGGGCAGGTCCTGTGGTGGGGCCCCCCCCGGGCGGGGGGTTCCCAGCTCCTGCTGGCTGTTGGCGCCTTGGTTTTTGGTACCTCCCGTTGCTTTCCTTTAGTTCCTTCCTCCATTCATAGACAAGCGCACTGGCCCATAAACCCTGCGTCACTGATCGCGTGCTGAATGGCGCACTGCTTTGCCAGCCGTGCTTCTGTCTGGCGCATTCTCCCGCGGCATGGCCCGGTTAGTGTCATTAGGCGTGCCTCATGTTGGGCTTGGGAGGAGTCCATTCGGGTTAAGGAAAGGGTGTGTGGGGGACTTCCCGGTCGGGCTGGTTCGGTCTCTTTGTTAGTCCTCTTCCTTCCCGCCGGAAAAAAAATCTGCACAGACGGGGACACATGTCACAGCCGTTTGGCAAAGGCGTGCGGTGATTTCGCGCCTGCTGCCAACCGCTCTTGGCATGGGGCTTTCTCTCCAGTCCCTCATCATTACTGAGCATGCGCGGCTTGGCAGCGGAGTGTGCGGGGTACTGGCGGCGTTAAGGAGCGGCGCCGGCGTCTTATCGCCGTGCCGGTCCGGCCGCAATTTATCAGCCTTGTGGGGAGCGGTGGGGGTTGGGTACACTTTTTGGTTTGTTTTTGTTGTTCGTGTGACTGAGAGTGTGTGTGTGACTGATAGTGTGCGTGTGACTGATAGTGTGCGTGTGACTGAGAGTGTGCGTGTGACTGAGAGTGTGCGTGTGACTGATAGTGTGCGTGTGACTGAGAGTGTGCGTGTGACTGAGAGTGTGCGCGTGACTGAGAGTGTGCGCGTGACTGAGAGTGGTCATACCCTCACTTACACTTAAGGGGGATCAATAAACTCTCACAAATTCCGTCCCCACTTGTCTCCGCCGATGCCACTTGGGAGCCTCCTGAATGGCGGTTCTCGTGAACTCCCAACCGATACTCCGCGGCAGACGGTGCCCAGGCGCTCTCACGCCTCAGTGGACTATGGTGGCTGGACGCGTCAAACACTAAGCTCCGCCTCCCTACGCGTTTCGCGCTGCTGCTCACTTCCACTGTCCTCAGGGGATAGGGAGCTATTGGGGAAGCATTGGCCAAATACCCTTATCCCACAAGAAAGCAACCCCACAAGGGGAGTTCTGGATTGTATGACAATGGGATATTGGTGTCCTAGCAATTAGCAGCGATCTGTACCTAATAGAAATGTGCTGGATCACTTGCATTGTGGTACTGCTAATCATCGGGCAAACATACATAGTGTCCGTGCATATATTTAAACATATTGATGTAATCATTTGCCATTGTGATGATATACTGATTGTACATAAACATACATATTTGTTATACTGTTTCCACATCCGTAGTGTATCACACAACGCTAAATGTTATCCCATGTTTAGAAATGGATAAGATGAAAAATAAAACTGATTAAAATAGAATGCTACGTGTCTTAAAAAAGGCTGCCCATCAAAATCAATCTTTACACCTAGGGGAGACAGAGTCCTAAGTGTGTAAATCCATTAACTTCCTTCTGGAACTAGAGTTATCGTCTCCCCCACGCCAAAAAAGGTTACGCCTTTTGTATGTGGTCAATGCCCTTCAGATTAACCCCTGTGGGTCCTGGTTTGTGTTTTATTCTAAATTATTTGAGACCTTTGGGTCTCGAGGCCCTATTTATATTATACAACACGTGTTCAGCGAATCGTCCGCTTAGGGGCCTACCAGTGGCGCCCCACATATGCCAAACCACACTGGGCCATTGGCAAGAGGTAACCCACAAACTTGGGGTTTTAAGATTAATAAATGTCCGCAATTTCAAATTCCTTTTAGTGACACCTAGTGAACGTTTTTGGTTTCACACTGACTACGCCAAGACAATTTTTGACAATATCGTATCCCTTGAGGCCCATTTAGCCCATTACATGGCGATCCCTTGAGATTATCAATAGGACAGCTCGGAGCTAAGAGGACTTCAGATTCTAGCCCTTCTGTAAACATCTTTGGTTGTCCTGGAAGGCGGTTTTTTAATACCGGGAACTCTTTGGAGATACTCCCTATTTATTAAAATGTTTTGGGGGATATAAACTGGAGCAACCCACCTAATGGGTAATGAAAAATGGAAATTTTTGTTCTGTCCCTTGCCCTGATTAGTTGCTTTTTTTGTTGTTATAAGAGTAGGCTCTATCAATTTTACTGACCTCTGTGTGGCCAAATCTCAATTCACTACTATCTATTTCCTAATCCAAGAATTTCTCTTTGAGATCGCTAACCTGTTGCTGGTGATCTGATCTTCCTCAATTTCTCTAATTCGGCAAGTGGCCTGGCCTTGGGATCTAAGCCACCTAGGGTGATGGTGTCTTGATGCCATATAATATGTATTGGAGGCCTCAACCTCTTTGTGGTAATGTCCTTGTGGATGACTATTAATTTTTTTTTTTTTTTTTTTTTTTTTTTAATATTATTATCGACTATGTACAGGGTAAGGTCATCGAGTTATAGTGGACTTGTGCTATACGAGAGAGTTAGGTGGGTTGGGGGGGAGTGTACCGGGGAGTAGTAGGGGAAGGGGACTGATTATTGATGGAACCTTAGTTTCCATGTATTGGTATTTAGATCTTTTTGGAACGTTCCCATTCATCTTCATACCCCCTCCAGACCCCAGCAACATCATCGATATCTCTTGTCCAAGCACCAGTTTGCCACGAACGGGTTGGAGGACATATATCGATCCTCTTCCCGAATGGACATAAATAAGTTTCGCAACTAGTGCAACCTGGTGCCCATTGCGGTGGCCGCATGTCGGGAGGAGTACTCTCGGTCCTACGCTGCATAGGGTGGGTCAGATTACTTAATAATCCATCTAAGATGACTGTTCAGATTATCATCTTACCTCCACAGCGTTATCCCACAAAACTCTCCAATACATCTAGTCCCATCGATGGTTTGATCACCCGTGAGATATTAGACACTACGCGCTGTTACCCACCAAATTTCGCTACTCGCAAGTTAGGTCCGGTATCAGGTTACACATGTTAGGTGTCCTCGCAGGTAGAGTGACTTGGACCATCATATGTTGGAGAGTAACTTAAAAACTGGGAGAGATATATGTCAGCGCTCCGTACCCGATATTATGGACGGCCGGTGGGGTCTCTCGAATTCTTAGTGGATCGTCGGTCTGAAATAAAACACTGGATTCCTTGGTTTTTCTATAGACAGAACCTCTAGATTCTTTTGCTGTGATATTCCTCCCGAAGACCATGGTTTCAAATGAGTCCAACCATTTCTCTTCTTTGAAGGAGTTTGGGGTGGGTACTATCACTATCTAATTTCCAAATAGGTAGTGGTATCTCCCGTATTCTGAGTGACTCTTCTTTTAGTATGATGAGCTTCTCCCTAACCCCTTCCCCCTTGTCGGCCGCCTTCTACCTATGTTTTTTATTGGATTCCGAGGGATTTGCAGCTTTTTTCTCTTCGACGTAAATTTTGGGCCTATGACAGTTCAGTCTATACTGGCTTTGTCAGGTCATAGATAACCATCTCGCGAAGGTGTCTACAAGCTTCCTTTCATTTCGCTTAGGGTAAAGGTAGACCGTTTTTAAGGGTGTTAGTGGGTATTTTTGGCGTAGTTGCCCAAAACTTGGCGTGACAACCGCCTCTACTTACCGCCTCTCTTCATGTAATATTTTTTTTTAAACATCTTCTCAGAAATCTGTGGACGTCCACAAATGTATAAACATATTGGGTCCATGTCCAGGGCAAAGTTAAGACCTCGTGATAGGACATCTAGTTCGATCTGTTTAAGGGGAGTGTCCGCTAATGTTAAAAGCATTGCCTCTTTACGTCACTGTTCTCCTCGGAATCTGTCTTTTTCTTTCTTTCTCTGTCTCTTCTTTGTCCTCCTCTCCATTTTCCTCTAAATCGTCGAGTCTGGACCTTGCCTTTCTGAAATTTTTGGTCTGCCTGGTTGTGTCCTGGGACCTTCTCCATCTTTCTTGCAGTGGAGCCCGACTGAAGCGCTGTTCTAAAAAAGAAGTCCTGTTTCTGATTTTGCACTCATCGTGTCCTTATGCTTCCTATCTACTTGTGCCTGTCCGATAATGCGTTCTTAATAGGTTGGGGTTCATCCAAGTGTCCTGTTGCCCTGATTGATTCTTATCTCGCGTCTATTGGTTTTCTTTTTATTTTGATTGATGGATAAAGGTATTGTGTAATCCTGTTTTGTGAATACTTCCCCTTTGTTTTCTCCTATCTGGCCTTCAATTTATCGCTTTTAGTGAGTCACTTCTAATCTCTGGAGGGACCGTGCTGATTGTGTTCCCCTGGATGTTATCCCTAGCTGTTTCGCTAATCGTGATGGTTTTTTTCGTTTTCCAGTTTCCTTTGTTTATTTTCATCATAGTCCCTGGGAGATACCGGTCTCTGCCGCTGACTCATCGGTTGGGAGTTGCAGAGAACGCCATTCATAGAGGCTCCCAAGTGTGCTCAGGCTGTAGACAAGTCGCGGACGGCATTCGTGAGTCTATTGGTCCTCCCCCTTATATTCGTAAGCGGGGTGAATTGTCGTTTTTAAAGTTTTTTAATATAAGTGTGGGACGTATTAACACCATTGTTCCTCTCTTCTGTCCTGCATGACAGGCCTGTGCTTGCCGTCTCCCTGTGAGTGCTGTTTGCTGCATGAATAGGAAACTCACTGCGGCCGGTCACTGGGATCCGTGAACTCCTGAGGCGGAGTAAGACACAGTTTACGATTCTCTCCTTGAATATCAATTTACCATCTTTTACGTATGGTTTCTCCTCTGTCCCGTTGGTTCTGAGTGTGGTCAAGAGTAGTCGCATCTGCACCCGTGGTGTGTATCTCTTCTGTTTCCCCAGAATCACTGCGGACATCGCTAAAGGTATTTAACCACAACCCTGGTACTCTGTTTATAACCTATACCATCCCTCATAAACCTCATCGGGACTTTTCAATTGGATCACGGTATCTTGGTTTATAGCGCCGGAACTTTAGTTTGATTTGCATTTTTGCAAAAAAATGCAAATCCAAAAAGGTTAGTCCCGGCGCTATAAATATCCAAGATACCGTGATCCAATTGAAAGTCCCAGATGAGGTTTCTGATGGATCGGTAATAGATTATACACAGATTCCCAGGTGTTGAAATCCCTTTAGCGATTCCGCAGTGATTCTGGGGAAACAGAAGAATACACACCAAATTGTGGCAGTATCTCGACTACTCTTACCCCACTCAGAACCAACAGGGCAGAAACCCTACTTACAGATGTTAAATGTAATCAAGGGAATAATCTTAACTTTGTCTTTACGTCGCCCGCCAGTCATTTCACGGATCCCCGTGAACCGGCGCAGTGATTTCCTATTACAATGCGCAACAGCTCACGAGGTGACAAGTCAAGCAAGGCATCGCCATGCAGGAACGAGAGATGACACAATATGTAGACGTACCACTTTAATAAAAACTTAAAACACAATTCACCCTCGACTTACAATGATAAGGGGATGAACCAAAAGACTCACTAATGAGCCGTCCTCGACTTGTCTACGCCTGATCACACTTGTGAGCCCTCCTGAATGGCTTCTCTGCAACTCCCAAAGATGACGTCAGTCTGCCGGAGCGGTATCTCCCAGGGACTATGAATGAAAATAACAAAGAACTGGAAACGAAAAACCACCACGAGTAGTCGAACAGATAGGATAAACCTCAGGGCACTCAACATCATGTCCCTCAGAGACCTAGAATTGACTCCCTAAAAGCGATAAATCGAAGGCCATATCGGAGAACAAGGGGGAATATTCACCATACAGATACCAATACCTTATCCATACACTAAAAACTAAAAGAAAACCCACTAGACGCGATAGATCAATTCAATGGGAAACTAGGGACTACTTGGATGAAACCCCGAACCTATAGACAGCATTTATCTTGACAGGTCACCATTAGATCGATCGCATATAGGACACGAATGAGTCAAATCAGAAACGATCTTCTTGTTTAGAACATCGCGTCAGGGTCGGGCTCCAAGCAAGAAGATGAGAGTCTTCCCTAGGACACAACCAGCAGACAAAATTTAGAAAGTAAAAGGTCCAGAAAGACGATTTAAGGAAAGAGAGAGGGACAAAGAGAGAACTGAGAACGAAAAAGCAGATTACGGGGAAAGGTGGTAAGAGCTGTTTTTTAAACATATCGACACTCCCTTTAAACAGATCGAACTAATGTCCTCTCACGATGTCCTTAACTTTGCCCCTGTAAATGGTACCCCTTTTTATTACATTTGTGGATGTCCACAGAGTTTCTGAGACAGATTAATTTCCAAAAAATATTACATGAGAGATGCGGTAAGTATGGGTTTGTCACGCCAGTTTGTGGCACCTACGGGCCAAAAATAACCGCCACTAACAACCCTTCAAAAATGTGTCCTACCTTTTACCCTAAAGGAATGAGGAAAGCTTTGTAGACCAGCACCTCGCCTGAGTTTCTCTCTGACCTAGAAAAAGCAGTATAGACTTTAAATGTCATAGGCACAATTTTAAGGGTCAGGAAGGAAAAAAGCTGTCAATCCCTCGAATCCAATAAAAACATCTTTATTAAGCGTCCGACAAAGGGAGGGGTGGTAGTGCATTGAACTCATCATACAACAAAGAAGATCACTCCGATACTGGGGAGGATACACTCCCTATTTGAAAATTGATATTAACCCACAAACCCCTTCAAAGAAAATGGTGATCCTTTGAACCCTGTTCTTCGGATGGAAATTATCACAACACAAGAACTAGAGTTCTGTCTATAGAACAACCAAGAAGAACCGTGTTTTATTTCATCCGAAGATCCAAAGATCTCGAGAGACCCCCGTCCGTCCCATAATATCAGGGATCTATCGCTGACCATCTAATCTCTCCATTTTTTGATTACCTCCTCCACCCATATGTGGGCCAAGTCCCCTCCTACCTGAAGACACCTCACATGTTTAACCCCTGATACAGGACCTCCTTGGTAGCGAACTTTGTGGGTCACATGCGACACGTAGTCCATTATACACTGATCAGCCATCAGATATGGACTAGATGCTCTTGGAAGAGTTTTGGATAAAGATGTTGGAGGTATATATAATCTGAAACCTTTCATCTGATGGGCTTAAATTCATCCTGAACCCACAACTATTTCACTGATGACCGAGAGTACTACGTCCAGACATGCGCCACCGCAATGGGCACCAGTTTTGCACCTCGTTATGTCGAAGCTTAGTTTTATGTCAATCTGGGAAGAGGATCCTATATGGTCCTCCAACCCCTTCGTGCAACCTGGTGCTCTCGGAAAAAGATATCTCGATATTGCTGTGTGTTCTGATGGGGTCATTAGATGAACTGGGAAAGTTCCAAGATTATCTAAATACCAATACTGGAACTTAAGTTCACATCAATCATCACAAGTCCACTATAAAAATTTCTCGACCTTACCCTGTACATGCTCCTATAATAATATCCTCCCACAAGGACATACCACAAAGAATGGTGATGCCAGACATATTATTGGCATCACACCATGCACCCCTAGTGGCATTCAGAATAGCCCAAGGGCACGCCCTTCCAGACTTAAGAGAAGAGCTCTGAAGACTCATATACCCCAACAGGTTAGATCTCAAGAGAAATTCTTGGATAGAGATATAGAAGTAGTGAATTGATTTGGCCATCACGAGGTCAGTAAAATTGATAGAGCACCTAATCCAACAACAAAAGCCACATACATCATGGCAGGACGAACAAAAAGTATCCCTTTTTCATTACCCAGTATAGTGGGGTTTGGCTCCAGTTATATCCAACAACATTTAATAATATTGGAGTATCCTCCCAAGATATCCCTATTAAAACCGGCCTTCGCAGACAAACTCCCAAGATTGTTTTACAGAATGCTAGAAATCTGAAGTCCCTCTCAGCTCCGATCTGTCCTATTGATAATCTCAAGGGATCGCCTGTACTTGCTAAATGGCCCTCAAGGGATACTATGATTTCAAATTATATTGGCTGTAAGTCCAGTGTGACAACCAAAACGTTACATCTAGTGTCACTAAAAGGAATTTGTAAACTTGCAGACATTTATTAATTGTAAACCACGTTCTGTGTGTACTCTTGCACTGCCCATGTGGTTGCAATAGGTGGGTCTTCACTGGAGGCCCCTTAAGCGACACGATTCGCTGAACACGTGTATAGATATTAAAAGGGCCTGAGACGCCACGTGTCTCAAGCATTTCGAATAAACACAACAGTGACCCCAGTGGGGTTTAATCTGCATGGGCATTGACAATCCAAAAGGGGCAAAACTTGGCGGGTGGAGACAGATTAAATCCTAGTTTCCAGAAGGGAAATTTACTGGATTTACACACTTAGAGGACTCTGGTCGCCCTATTTTTAAATATTGATTTTTATTTGGCAGCTTTTTTAAAGACACGTAGACTTCTATTTTTACTCTTTTATTTTTCATCTTATCCTTTCTACCAAGGTGTAAAAGTTTATGCTTTGTGTTATACCTAATGGATTAAACAGTTATATAACCATATGTTGGTTTATGATGACAATCTTAAGATCCTCCACGAATGCATTAGTCCAATCAATATGTTTTTTAATATAGGCTAATGACAATTTTATGTTTGGCATGATTAGCATGTTCCCGACAATGGCAATTGATCTCCACAGCCATTCTAGTAGTAACGCTGCTAATTGCTTTAACATCCACCAATATCCATTGTCGCAAGTCCAGAACCTCCCCTTTGTGGGTGGACCCCCCCACCTTTCGTGTTGTGAAAGGTATTTGACCCTGCTCCCACTGAGTGCTCCCTATCCCCTGAGGAAGTATGACGTCAAGTCGTGCAACTCGTAGGAAGGAGAGCTAGTGTTTGAGCGGTCCATCCACCATAGTCCACTGATGCTGTGTAGCGCCCTGCACCGTCCTGCCGCTGACCGTCACGTTGGGAATTGCAGAGACTAAGTCGCTTCCAGGAGGGCTCCCAATGTGCGCAGGCTTTAGACAGTCGTCGACGGCATTTTTCGGGAGTCTTAATTGTCATCCCCCTTATATTGGTAGTGAGGGTGAATTGTGTTTTTAAAGTTTTTTATAAAGTGTGTACGTATACACCATTGTGTCCATCTCTCTGTTCTGCATGGACATCTTCTTGCGTCCCCGTGAGTGCTGTTTGCTGCATGGAAGAGGAAATCACGCTGCCTTCATCGTTGGATCCGTGAACTACTGAGGCGAGTAAAGACACAGTTACAGAGTCTCTCCCTTTGAATATACAAGTTAACATCTTGTCCGTATGGTTCTTTGCCCGTGGTGTTTATTTTTTTCACTGAGTGGGGTCAAGAGTAGTCTCATACGGCACAATTGGTGTGTATCTCTTCTGTTTCCGCCAGAATCACTGCGGACATCGCTAAAGGGATTTAACCACACCCTGGACGCCTGTGTTCATCCTAACCATCCATCAGAACCCTTCATCTGGGACTTTCATTGGATCACGGTATCTTGGATATTTTAGCGCCGGGACTTATCTTTTGTATTGCATTTTGTTTTTCAACAGGTTTGGAAAAATCTGTTTATTAGTTCCCTGGCAGCTTATACCCCACTAGAAGTGGTGTTCCCTTTGAAGTGAGTGTTCACCTTTTTATCATTATTGCTTTTTCCACATTATTGTGATGTTAATTGCACAATTGTGCTTGCGCTTAGCTTGTTAAGGTTATCATTTTTGTATTGTATGACTGAGTGTGTGTGACTGAGTGAGCGTGTGACGGTGCAGTGTGTTGTGGGGGTCTGCGGGTGGATCGTGTGTGATGGTCTGGTGGGTCAGTCCAGTGTGTTTGGGGCTTCTGGTGGTCAGTGTTTGTGTGTGGTCTGCCCTGGGGGGGTCAGGCCGTGTGTGTGTGCGTCTGGGGGGTCGGCAGTGTGTGTGGGGTCTGGGGAAGGTCCGGCATTGTGTGTGGGGTCTGTCGAGTGTGGTGTGTGGGGTCTGGGTGGTTCATGCATTGTGTGTGGGGTCCTGGGGGTTCAGTCGTGTGTGTGGGGGCTCTGAGGGTGGTCCTATTCAGTGTTGTTGTGGTGTCGGGGGGGGTCCGTCGTGTTGTGGGGGATCGGGTCGTTCAGTTCATGTGTGTGGGTCTCTGGGGGGTCATCAGTTGGTGTGTGGGTCGGGGGTGGTCCAGTCGTGTGTTTGGGGGGTCGGGGGGGTCAGTCAGTTGTGTGGGGGTCGGTGGGGGTCGTCAGTGTGTTTTGGGGTTCGGAGGTGTCACGTCAGTGTGTTGTGTAGTCCT
>WSYH01011135.1:0-21528 GCA_036426205.1 Ascaphus truei
AAAAGTCAATGAAGTTTCACTTACTATGCGCGTGCACAGCACACACAGCTTTTTTTTTCTCCATTTGTGAGTGAAAAGTTCATATTTTACCAGTCCCATATATAAATTTGTTAACCTTACTACACTATGAGTGCGCCTGTTTTTTGTTTTTTTCTCCTTTAGATATATATATATAGAAGAAAAATAAGAGAGTGCACACCCCATAGAGTAAAAAAGTACATTTAATTCTGAAAAAGGAAGGAGGGTGGGGGCGGGGGGAATTCACTCACAAGGGTAAGCATAATTAAAGCAATTTGTGATAAATATCACCGCCAATCTGGTCAATCTGCATCCAGGATCCACAGTTCAACTCTCACTTGATGCTGCAGAAAGATTGTAGCTGGTACCTTTATCTTTGAATTTCACGATACAGATCAGAATTTAATGAATCCTGCCTCTGTCTGTTTTCAATGTTTGGATGACTTCACTAAGACTCCTGCACTCAGACGCTTCAGTCTGCAGCATATGCGCATGTGCAGCTGAGTTACTATGTGATCAGCTGGGATTGCAGTATCCAAGGACGCCTCGGCTCTTAATGCCTTACCTTACAGCATCTGTGCAGACGACGCCGCCTCCCAGTGACGTCATCGTTACTGATTACCAACAGGAAAGGGTGTCGCTGATACTCATTGAACACAGTATATAGCTCAGCAAGCCTCCACTACTCTTTTACCACTCCAGGAAGAAGCCCCCCATGGGCGAAACGCGTAGAGTGTCCACTCTAGGCAGCTATTCATTATTTTGTTGGGGTGACTCTTGGTGCTTTTCCTGTGGACTGTATGACTTATTTCCACACATCCTGGAGTTTAACTCCATGGGACTGACTCCATCATCACTATATGGCAGCTGAGTATCATTTTCTCTGCTATCTGGACTCATTATCTCCTATGGAACCCTTACTCTAGGTTGTTTCATTTGTGCAAACAGCACTGGCTTTTTGTGATTCTACAGCCATGTGTCCTACTTGCTTTTGTGCAGGTACCACAGGCATTGTATGCATCTTTTTTTGATTTTGATATTTTGTATTGCTGTTCAGGGTTTGAGTCTTTTTTTCATTTTGTCTCCCCTGTGCCTCCCCTTTGGTTTAAGTTATTATTTTTCTTATGTACATCCTTTTTGTACAGTATATAGGTTTATTTATGCCATACCTTCATTTATGCCCTTAGCTTAGTTATACACCTTTTTAGCTAAGGTCTTTACCAGGGGTATTTTGAAATATTCAGCTTTCTTTGTGTCGCTTTATATAGTTATCAGGCTCATTGTTCAGACACATTTTTTTGCTTTTGACTTATTTTTCAGCATTATTTGTAAATTTTAGTCAGTCACAGTCTTTTTGTATTTTTTGCTGCCCTTAGTGTGTATATGTTTTTAAATGTTAGTGTTCTTTTTCCTCGCAATTAAAATCTGTTCATTTTCTATTCTGACTTTAGTTTCCTGGTCTTTTGGTATTATGTTACCAGTTATTTTGTGGGGGGGGGGGGAGGAGGGGGAGAGGGCGGGGGGGGGGGGAGGGGAGGCGGCGGGGGGCCGGGGTGGGGGGCAAGAGAGAGAGAGAGAGATGAGATGGGAGAGAGAGAGAGAGAGAGAGAGAGAGAGAGAGGAGAAGAGACGTATATAGTATATATATATATATATATAAGTAAAAGAAGAGAGTGCACGCCCCATAGCGTAAAAAAGTACATTTCATTCTGAAAAAGGAAGGAGGGGGGGGGGGAATTCACTCACAAGGGTAAGCATAATTAAAGCAATTTGTGATAAATATCACCGCCAATCTGGTCAATTTGCATCCAGGATCCACAGTTCAACTCTCACTTGATGCTGCAGAAAGATGGTAGCTGGTGCAGGAATCCACAGGCTCCTTAGAACAGTCAAAACCATTATTCAGGAGCTCCAGATAGTGCCTCCTATGGTAGCTGGCCAAAGTTCTAATCCGCGCTTGAAGCAGCCTCGTCGTGCGCATGGGTGATGACGTAATGTCATAGTGACGCTCCCTGACGCGTTTCGTCACATACAGTAGAGGCAACTCTTATTCGAACAAAAACCAGTGGCAATTCCCCCAAAAAAACAGGAAACACCCAGGTACATTCTGAATACATGCCTTAAACTTTCCTTAAACTAGCCCCAGCATTTCTGCATTGCTTAATGGCCTATCAGATTAACAGCGGGGGTCCCTGGCAGTCCCATTCAAACTGAATTGGACTGCCAGGGATCCCTGCTGTGTTAATCCTATGGGTCGTTAGTCAATGCAGAAATGCCTTAAACGTGCCTCAAACTAGCCCAGAACATACCCAGCACATACCCAGCACATACCCAGAATGTAACCCGGCTAGTTTACGGCAAATGTTAGAATAAACGTTGCCTCTACTGTACAAGCGACTTTCTCAAAGGGGTAATGGATGGATGTACATTGGCTGTGTATTTAAGTCCTCAAGGTTGCCTGGCAACCTGTTTCTGCCTTATGATTGGTTAAAAATCGTGAGTGATTGCCCAATGGGCTCTAAAACAGGCAGTGCATAAACAATAGTAACAAGGTGAATAAATAAATAAATAAGGAACATAAATACATGAGAACAACTAATAAAATAACAAAATAAACTATAAATTAAATATAAACCACAACAATGAAGCTGCTGATATAGACAAGGACATAGACTAACTAAATAAATCAATTGGAAATGGAAAAAATAAACTCATTGCATAATATGTTATGACATCCAAACCGAATATAATATAGAGCAATTATATACCACAAAAGGAAACATGAAAAATAAGTGCTAAAATCATAATGTGAATATACTACATAAAAATATAATTGTCAAAATATAAATGAAAATAAAAACAATATGAATTGTGTATATGGGTACAGAATGAAATAAACATACTAATATAAAATAAATGAAATAGAATAAAATGAAGAGAGATAACAGACAGATATTGGGTACTGCATATTGGAAAACCCTACCAGTAACCCAAATACTAAATGTAAGTATAAATAAAATAGGTCAATCATAGACCTAAAAATAAAAATAATTATAAATAATAAAAATGTATTATATGTGATATTTAGGGTATTATAACCTAAATGTAAATAAGTGACTAAAGCGTGTATATTCATAAACATGATAAGCTATTTTATAGGAGAACCATGAGGGAGAAGGAATCCAAAGAAATAGCAAACTATCCTATTCAATTAAAGTCATGATAAGATATTACATTGGGAATGTGAATATATAATAAAATGTATAGATGGAACACATCTATGCGTGTGTAATCATAGAGGATGTAGATAGATGGATATTATCAACCATGTAAAAACATGTGATGAGCCTAATAATGAAATCCAGATATTAAATCTGGAAATCAATAACCAGAGCAAGGAGAGCCCGCAAAAGAAGAAGGAGACTCAACAGAAGAAGAAGGAGACTAAACCAAAGTACTAACATCTAGACATTCGTTCAATCCACCAGGGGCAAGTGTGCCCAACTGGTGGATCCAAAAGGTCTCTTGTCGACAGAGAATTTTTAATCGATCACCACCTAGAGCACAAGGAGAAATGTGTTCTAACCCCATAATAGTCATGGACTTGGGGTCCTGGTTGTGTGCTGTTTTAAAATGACTGGGAATACTGTGCGTATTAATGCCCTTTATAACATTTTTCCTTTGCTCCAGGAAGTGAACATGAAGTGGACACATGGTGCGACCAATATATTGCTGGCCACAACCACACTGAATCAAATATACTACAAAGAAGCTAAGACAATTGACATAACTCCTGACAAGATAGATGGTACCCCTACTAAAGGAGCTGAACTGAGATTTGGTAATCAGATGTTTGCAGGTTATACAATGACCTTGTTCATATCTTTGGTTGCCCTTGGGACCCACAGTAGTGGAAGAGGTGGACAGACCTGCGGATTTTAGCCTAGTGGGAGCTAGAATGCTCTTGATACTCCTGACTTTCTTGTATATGATAGAGGCTCTCTCTGGAAGAACGGATTTCAAATGCGGATCGCACTTGAGGATGCTCCAGTGATCATTAAGGATTTTGTTTATACATCATAAGACTGGTTGTAGGTGGTAATAAACCTTACAGCAGAAGAACCAGTACTTTCAATAACTCTTGGGGCATCATAACTTAAACGCAAAACCCTTTTTTTTGGATTTTTTAAGCATAACCGCTCTATCCAGAGATCTTACTTTGAAGAAAGAATCAGAAACTAATTTATTATCATAGCCTTTATCCATTAAATTTTGGCTGAGTGTATCTGACTGGAGAAGAAAATCACTCTCTCTGGTGCAGTTTCTTTTTAATTGGTGAAACTGCCCAAGAGTGATGTTTCTGAGCCACTGTTGATGGAGATTGCTGGACGCATGAACATAGTTATTTACAGAAACTGATTTGAAATTAGTGGTGGTTATAATGTTTGATTCTGAATCTGAAGTGAGTACTTAATCTAAAAAGACCATAGATACAGCATCAATACTAAATGTGAATTTCAATCCAAGAGGATTGTTATCAAAAGAACTTAAACTATTAGATAAATCAGCCCCCTCTCCATCCCAAATTATAATGATGTCATCGATGAAACGGCCATAGTAAACGAGGCCCGCCTCAAGAGCCCCATTTTGCCACACAAACCTCTCCTCCTAAAATCCCATGAAGAGATTTGCATAGCTGGAGGTGAACCTCGTGCCCATGGCCGTTCCACAGATCTGTAAATAATAAAAGTTTTCAAACAGAAAATAATTATGGGTTAAAATGAAATGAACGCTATCCACAATGAAATTTTTATGTGTATCAGGAATAGACAAGCCAGTCTCTTATCAAGCCAGTATCTTAAAGCATCAATCCCCCTGGCATGGTCTATACAGGTGTAAAGCAAGGCCACATCACATCTGGCCGAAAGATAAGTGGATCCATCCGAGATGGAGTCAATGACGTGGAGCGTATCCCTAATATGTGACCTGAGCTGAGCTACAAAGGGTTGAAGATAGTAATCTACATACTGGGATAGGAATACGTCTTGGACTCCACCCCGGATATGATAGGGGGATTGAGTAAGAACTTTTGTACCTTTGGTAAATGATAAAGTACAGGAGTGGATTAATTAGAAATTGGATTAAATAGAAATTTAAATTCCATTTTGGATATAATACCATCCACATGTTCCTGAGTGAGGAATTATTTCAACACATTTTGATAACAGGTGATCGGGTCAGACTCCAATATAGAGTAGGAGGCTGAGTCATCCAGGAGTCTGCGTGCCTCAGTGAGATACGCAGATAAGTCCTTGGTGACTATGCCCCCTGCCTGTCTAATAACAATGTTGTGATTGTCTTTTAATATGTTCAATGCGTCCAGTTCAATTTTTGAAAGGTTCTTATTAATATTAGTTTGTTTGGAACATAGTGCCTCAAAATCTTTAAGTATCAGAGTGTAAAAGGCATCCACAAATCCCTCCTTAAATTGATAAGAGAAGAATACAGACCAGGGACTGAAGAGTGAATGCATGATTTCCAAGTCCTCCTCCAGATCTAGCTCAGCAGTATTTGAAGCATGGATAGTCAATTCAAATTTTCAATCGGTTCCTGTGATATACAGGAAGCCATTCCAGACTCCATCAAAAGAGAATTGAGAGCCTCAATACATATTTGTTCTTGTGTGCTATTGACAACAGTAGGATCGGCCAATTTAATGTTTGTCTCCTGAATCTTAAAGTATCTCTTGAGAGTAATTTTTCTCATAAAGCTATTCAAATCTACAAATAATTGAAAAGCATTATGCCTGTGTTCGGAGCAAAACACAGGCCTCTTTCTAGCAAAGATATGTCATAAATGGACAGTGGAAGGGAAGATACTACGAGACGGGGGGGGGACGAAGCTGCGGCGGTAGACAGAGGAGAGAGTAGCGAGAGAGGGAGAAGAGAGAGAGACAGACGCACTCGAGAGAGAACGCAGACGAGAAAGTGGCCGAAACGCCGAGGGCAGAAGGTCCGCATCTGATAAGTTACTGACTGCCCACCCCTTTTGTCCTCCTGTACACCCTCACACGTCTCACGCACCGAGCCCCTGCCCCCATCCCTCCGCCTCACCCTACCCCCCCCCTCTCCCTCTTCCCCCATTATCGTCTCAATGTCCCTCCCCTCACGCCCGGCCGTTCCTTCGCACCTCGAATGCCTCCCGACCGTGACTGCCCCCTCCCTCCAAAGTCCATCGCCCATTCCTGCCTCTCTTCCTCGTCGATAGATAGTCCACACCTCCCTGCGAATCCGTAGGCGCCGGCCCGCTGACTCAGAGATGGCCGGGCGGCTCTTTACAGTCCCTCACCCGGGTCTATTTTTATAATATATTATATATATTATATCTATATATATATACTATATATATATATAATATATATATATAGTATATACAGTGTTCGACAAACCTATACATTTGCTCGCCCCGGCAGTGAGTGGTTTAACCCCGGCGAGTAAATATTGGCCCAAGCAGCACACGTTTGGTATAGGTGGCGAGTAGATTTTTTGTGTGGCGAGTAGATTTTTTGGTGATTTGTCAACCACTGTTATATACTATACATATATATATATATATATATATATATATATATATATAATATATATATATATATGTAGTGTATGATGTATGTATGATGTATGTATGTATGATGATGATGTATGTATGGTAGTATGTATGTATGTATGTATGTATGATATATATATATAGATATATATATATATATATATATTATTATATATATATATATTATAGTGTTCGACAAACCTGGAGTAGCCCGGTCGCCGGGGGCGGGGGCAAGTGGAAATTGGCTCGTGGCCAGTTAGATTTCCCCTGCTCTGCAAAAAAAAAATTCCCCTGCTTGAAAAAAAAAAAAATTCCCCTCCATTATTGGCTGATCGGGTGTGACGCGTCTTGGTGCTCCCGGACATGTACGCGCATCCTTGTGCACTGCTCGAGCATGGTGCGGTGCCCCTCCTCTGCCCTTGGTCCCCGTGGCTAGCTGCCTGCCCGGCAGGAGGTGGTAAGTTCCTTTTTGTTTATATTGTTGCTGTGGCTTCACAACAACCCAGCGGGGTGTGTTCATTCCCGGTCCCCCCTTCCCCTTGGCACTCTCTTCCCTCCCCGGCGCTCCCTTCCCTCCGCGGCACTCCCTTCGGCACTCCCTTCCCTCCACGGTGCTCCCTTGGTTGCCCGCGCAGGGCGGGAGATAGGCGTGGGGGGTTTGGGTGGTGGTGCGCAGTCGCGGCTGGCTGGCGCCTGGGGCGGGAGGTGGGGAGCCGCCTGTTCGGATCACCGGCCTTTCCACTCTCCCTTCCCCTGCCCTTCCTCCTGTCCACTGTGTGTGTGTGTATATATATGGGAGTGTGTGTGTGTGTGTGTGTGTGTGTGATGACGTCTTTTTTATTTGGAAGGGTAGTGAGACAGATCTTAACAGTTTTTTAGATTTTTTAAATGCCAATTCATTGAATCTTCGGTTCACCAGTAATTTTAGTGACAAGCAGGTGGAGTTTCTAGATTTGGTGATTTTTATTGAAAATGAAGAACTTAATACTAGGACTTTTTTTAAATCAGTTGATGCGAACTACTATATTTTAAAATCTAGCTGTCATTACCCAGAGTGGGTCCGGAACATCCCTTTCGGACAGTTGAGAGCAGATTCCTGTGTGATTGGCTGTTGCTGCGACTGAGACTGGGAGCCGTCACGTGGAGTTCCCAGTTGGAAGGGGGTGTACCCGGAAGTGCTGTGATCGCGGAGAGCGGAGGAGCCGCAAGACGCAGCAAATTCTCTGCAATACCAGCGTCACCAGTTGGTACACCTACCCCCATTACCAGGACGCTTTCTGCCTTGCTACATGCCCTATTTGAGTGTTTTTCCTGTAAGTGTGTATTGCCTACCGCTGCTGCGGTTTATTGCACAACAATATACTGTTTTTGATGTACATTACCTCATTTGAGTGGTTTCTATTATTATCACTGCTACACCAGTATAGTGATTTCTTGCCCTGCCTTCTGTGTGCTGTTTAGCATTGATTTCATTGCTGATTCATCCATTGGTTCTATCTGCAGTAAGGAACCCACCCACCTTATCTGCTATATCTGCAGTAGGGAATTTGCTTATCTATATATCTCTGCAGTGAAGCTGTTTAGGGTTAACCCTTTCAGTCAGGGATGCACTATTACTGTGTTCTGTTTTACATATCTCTTCATCGGTGAACTGCGCCAAGCTTGGAAGCCACATGGTCTCTTGGAACAGTGGACTTGGAAGTTCCCAACACATAATACCGTGCACAAGCATATATAATTTTATACACTAATAAAATGTACTTTCACAATTTTTTTTTACGTCCTTTGGTTATGGGGAATAGAATGAAAAAGCGTGCAGGTTCATGTTTACCATCCTTATCACTACACATACTGAAAACCGGACATTGGGAGTTATGCACTAAGCTACGTTTAGTCACTTTTAGAGCACAAAGTGCTCTTAGAACGTGATGTTGCGCTGAACACGATACACTAAGCAACGCAAACAGGCACTTTGCGCTCTAAACTGAATTTTTTCAGGAATTTTTTCTAAGTCCAACTTTGCTCGTTCGTTACCCTGTTTGCGTTAAATTCTGCCCTTAAGCGGGATGCACTAAGCAACGCAACCTTATCGTACGCGAAAGTTGCGTTGATGAGAACACGTCAGCTCAAAGGTAGACAAAAAAAAAGCTGGACTTAGAAAAAATTATTGCTTTACATTTTTGCATGCGCAAAACCCATACAAAAGGCTGGCGGGTGTCTCCGGCTTACCCCGCATGGGTCCCCGAGGGAGCCCGGGGGTCTCGCGGGTGTCCCCGGCTGACCCCGCGGGAGTCCGGGGGTCCCCGGCTCACCAAGCGGGGGTCGCCGCGGGTCTTCGGTACCACTGTTGCACCTCTAAAAATAATAAACTATATTTATAACTAAATACACCCCCCTAACACGTACAATACAGTAATGGGCAAAATTACTATTATCTACATATGGATAATAATGCATTTGCCCATTTTAAATACATATAACTTTCAATAAATACAGTAAAAACATATTACACTTACCTTTTACAGGCACCCACGATGAAGGCCATCTTCATCCTCATCTTCATCCTGCCCATGCCCCCTCCGATGCTGCAAAACATACACAAGAATAAAAACAGCCAATGTAATGTCCCCTAACCCCTTAATCAACATAGCGGTTATTAACCACTACAGTCATTAAGGGATTAACCCACCCTCACCCACCACTCGGGAGGCCTACATACCCTCCCCCACTAACCCCCCACCCGGTGAGGCCTAACCACCCTCACCAACTGCCCAGCCGGGAGGCCTACCCACATACCCTTGGGGCCAATACCCCCTTCCCCCACCCCAAGTACCCACAATAAAAACAATACACAGCCCCACAATAAACATCATTATATTTATTAAATACATAACCCACCCCCTTGCCCCCCCCATAAATACATGATTTATTATTTTACATACAGGGTTAATACCCCAGGCCCACGGGAGTCCCCGGTGGGCCTGATGGGTCACCTCACAGACCTACAGGTGACCAGCATCATGTTTCACACAGGGTCTAGAGGCCTGTTGGTTGTTCCCACCAGGCGCCATGGTCCACCAGGTGGTCTCCACGGGTCACCGTGGGCCACAATGGGGTCTCCACGGTAGGCCCTCGGATGTCTGGGGGGCCCCGGGTCAGACCAACAGGTGTTTGAGGGGCCTCAGGTGGTTCCCACGGGGTCTGGGGACCCACGGGTGGTCCCTATGGGTCCGTGGTGCCCCCACAGTTGTGTGGCCACCGGTTCTTCCCCGCAGGTGTTCCCCGTGGACCCGGCAGTCTGGTACCCGTGAGAAGCCCGAGGATACCGCAGGTGGTCTCCAGAGGTCCCCCGCAAACCAAAAGGAACCAACCCTGTATGTAAAAAAATTAACCGGACCTATACATTAAATACATCAATCCCCCCCCCCAACACATACTGTACATTACAATAATGTGCAAAATAACTATTATCCAGATATGGATAATAGATTATTTGCCCATTATGAAACACATAAAACATGCATAAATCAAAACATGAATTCTTAAAATTACCACATTGCATGTTACAATAAATACAGCAGCAATTGTAAATATAAACCAACAAACCAGCAGCTACACAAATGTAAAAGGTAAGTGTAATATATATTGACTGTATTTATTGTAATTTATATGTATTTAAAATGGGCAAATGCATTATTATCCATATGTGGATAATAGTTTTTTTTGCCCATTACTGTATTGTATGTGCTAGGGGGCAGGTGGGATGTGTGTTGTAAATTGCTATGTTTATTGGGGGCGGATAGCCGCTAAGGTAATGAAGCTGCTTTAATGTATTTTTAATAATAGTGTGCGGGAGCAGGGGGTCCCTTAAGCTGAACCGCATTGATTTTTGCCTCAGGGACCCTCTGCTTCCCGAGTTACAGGCCCCGGTTTGGGGCATATGTGCCAGTGTCGCTAATATCTTTATAGAGCCCACGTCGCGTCTTCGACGCTATAAAGATGGCGGCGACACTGGCACCCGATGCCCCATACCGGGGCCTGTAACTCAGGAAGCAGGGGGTCTCTGAGGCAGAAATCAATGCGGTTCAGCTCAGAGGACCCCCTGCTCCCGCACACTATTATTAAAATGTACATTAATGCAGCTTCATTACCATAGCGGATAGCCGCTACGGTAAGGAATTATTGTTTATTGTTATGTGTGTTTTAATACTAGTGTAGATGTGCAGGGGGTCTCCTGAGCTGAACCACATTGGTTTCAGCCTCGGGGAGCACCTACATTAGGAGATACAGGCCCCTTTATGGGATGTCGGTATCCCCTGCAGAATTTAAATGTCCCGGTCACGTGACGCAGGAGCTTTAAAATGCAGGGGATACCGGAACCCCATAACGGGGCCTGTATCTCCTGAAGTAGGGGGTCCTCGGACCTGAAACCAATGCGGTTTAGGTCCTGAGACCCCCTGCTCATGTACACTATAATTAAAATGTATTTATTTAGTGTACGATTGCCTGTAACAGTCTTGCATGGAGATACACAATCTCCATGCAAATGTTACATGCGGCTTTTTCTATCAGCTAGCGTACGTAAAGATTAAGAATGCTAGCAGGGGGGAAAAAAGCAACCCGTACGCTGTGGCTATTTTGAGATATTTTGAGCAGGTCCGTTAAAAAATGGGCTCATGGTCTTAGTGAATCGCGTCCCCGGCCTCACTTTTTAACGAACCTGCTTTTTTGGAACATCAGAACGCAAAGCCATTGAGCTTAGTGCATAGCCCCCGTAGACTTTTAAAAACCCTTACAAACTTATCTATGGTTGGAGTACCCCAGAACCCCTATATCAAGTTCTTGGTGATCAGCGAATTAACTGGGCATCAGCCCTTATACTAGGGACCCCTTTACTTTTTCAGGGATACCCCACATCCCTATGCCTGATTTACCTTTCTTGTCTGTGCTGAAGCAGGGAATCCTAGCGGTGAGTCGTGCAAGTGTTTTCAAGGGGAAATTTTGCCGGAGCAATGTGTCTTAATGTATTTGAGAATCCGCCCTGATACATTTTTGCGGTATCCATCAATTCTGGAACCCGCTACCTAGACACATTCTGACAAGACTTTTTCTGTAAAACCCTCTTTGAAACTAATAGCCTAGAAATCTCTGCATGCTGGCACCTTGGAAAGGTAAAACACAGAAAATTATTTATTGTCACATAATTACATACATTGCAGGTACAATAAACAGGTTCAAGAGCTGACACTCTAAAACCCCACATATGGATCAGAGGTAACCAGACGGGCTTAATACCTTTATTAAAAGCCTGGTTACCTGCTCACCAGCACAAATACAATGTATGGATACAATGTTACTGGTTCCAAGAGCTAATTCTCTTGAACCCTTATACACGGAGCAGGGGTAACCAAACGGGCTTGACCTTTATTATATAGCCTGGTGAACCCCTCCCATCATCGCATCTCCCTCTCCTCTCTGGTGTATCTGTGTGATACGCTCAACTCCCGTTGTCAGATCACATGATTTTAGCTGAGTCCCGTCCAAATGACGTCAGAGGAAAGCAGGAAAGCCACTACAACAACTAAAGCTAGCCGAATCCTGCAATATGAATCCTCTTGGGATATTGCAATAAACTCGGGCAGGTGGAGGGGGTGATGCACTGCAGGGTTTACCTTGGCATGGAACTACAATATAACAACCCAAGGGTTGTATATACAAGTGTATACTGTAATAATACTGTATATTGTACATTATGTTTACCTTCATTAGAAACCTTGCCAACCATGCAGATGATATTGGGAAAGGCAGCCAGAATTAACCCTAGAGGTAAAATCAAGTTGAGATTGTTGCTGATAACAGTCAGGTTGGACAAGGTAGCCAGAGGGGTCGCAAGAGCTATAATCAGGTGGGGGGCTGCTGCTCCTTTTGATACTCAGATGGTGGCACATTGCGAGATTAGGAAGTTTGGTTATTCAATCTCTCTGTCACGCTTCTGCTCCTGCTCCTTTTTCCATGATGAAACATACCTTCACATGATGGTAACAATGACCAATAACCCTCTCTAATCCCTGGGTATGGTGATGTGTGAATAAAGCAATCATTAATTGACAAAGTACTGTACTGCACCGACACACTTTATTCGAGCAAATACCCAGTATGTACCTGGCAGATACCTGGAATGCGCCGCTCCTCACCTCTGACAAGCCCCGTTGCATTTGCCTTCCCAGCCTGGGTTCATGCCTGGCTGACGAGCGGCTGATCTGTTAAATGATAATGATTAGGATTTAATAGGCTGCAAGGCTCGCTGTCTACCAGTATGGATATAAATTCATGAATTGGATGCAGTATAATATATATACTGTGCGTATGCAGCCACGGGAATAAAATGTCTTCAATCCCTGCCTGAAATACCTCATGCACTCGGCAGAAATAGTCACAAAACTCATACACCCGGGTATACGCAATTCGTGGGACTAGCGAGCTCGAATTAAGTGTGTCGCCAGAGAGAACAGGAATGTGCACCCTACATATTTTTTCAGTCAGCCCCAGGCTAGGTGAATTTTTGTAGTATTAATAATTGCAAATGATATAGTCATATATTTCTGATACTGTATAGTGACTTTCTTATCTGCTCTATCATTAATTGCTGAAAAAATCATATATGCGAAGCTGCATTCGGGTCGAAAATAAGCAGTTGACATTGTCCAATACTCTGTTCTGTATAAAAATGCACTGAACATTTCTTTTCTTTTTTTAAACTAGAACAAATCAAATTTGATAATGCTTTGAGGATCAAGGCCATAACTGGCGACACACTTTATTCGGCTCGCTAGTCCCACGAATTCGGGTATACCCGGGTGTTATTGAGGTTTGTGACTGTTTCTGCCCGAGTGCATTGCGTTATTTTTCAGCGCGGGATGAAGCATTTTATTCCCGCTGGCTGCAATACTGCACAGTATATATAATATACTGCATTACAATCATGAATTTATGCCATCTGTAGACACGCGAAGCATTGCCAGCCTATTAAATCCTAATCATTATCATTTAACAGATCAGCCGCCCGTCAGCCAGGCATGAACCCAGGCTGGGAAGGCAAATGCAACGGGGCTTGTCAGAGGTGAGGAGCGGCGCATTCCAGGTATCTGCCAGGTACATACTGGGTATTTGCTCGAATAAAGTGTGTCGGTGCAGTATCACAATGGTTTCTTGTAAGGCATTGCAGTATCCGACAGACACCTGTTGCAGTCATATTGTATGTACTGTACTTTACTCTACTCAACGTCCTCCCTTAGCCAAATACATTCACTTTCCCATCTGCCAGCTTGGAGCCGAACTACAAACAAACAAATCCTTATTCCGTCTGACATATCCCTGTGAAATACAAGTGTGAATAACAACACGAAGAGTTGACGAGAGATAAATGGGATGTATATTGATTATATCTTCCAAACAAAATGATAGATGTAAGTGCTTTTGTTGAGTGGAGCCGGAGAAACCAACAAAGCACCTCTGTACAAAGGATAAACCTTTGAAAATGACAATTTTCTGTGTAGTCGTTTAGTGATGTAGACATAGACTACTAACATTCAATCTAGCCAGTGGTTGACTGCTTACTTTCCAAAAGAAAGAAGAACGGGAACTGTACAAAAATAGGAAAACTATATCAAGTAGTAACGTCAGTGAAATGGTGAACAAATATAGAAAAAACACTCCAATGGTCCTACTCACAGTGTTGGGGGGTATTATAGGCAGAATCCAAATCAATGGCAATCCTGATAACCTTGGTTATGAAGTGGGTGATTCGGTGATGTGCACATGTGAAAGAAGAAAACACAGCAATGGTGTAGATAGTAACAATAATTTTTACCACATAAACTTCCAATTCAAGGCTTACGTCAGCTCAGATATATACGGGCATTGGTGTGTATGATGTCCCATGGACCCAGTAAGCTGATGTCTCACTATCCGCTCGATATCCACCGTTCACCTCCATGCCATGACCCCCGTTTCAACACTTCCGGTGATGTCACTTTTAGTTTGCAATGTCCGGTTGTGGCTAAACGAAGTGTGGGGGGGGGGGAGCCACTACTTGTAGTGTCCAGATCCTCAGCTGCCACCGGTGAGACTCCAACACACAGCAGTTTTTTTTTTTTAAAGGACTTTTTTTTGCAGAGATTCTCTTGACTGGGACCTCTTGTTAGCACTTTCACATCTCAAACAGCAGGTCTGAAAACCTGCTTTTCCCCACCTCTTGACTGCTTGCCATGGAAAATCTGTGACCATCTTGCAGTAAATTGTGAGATGGTCCAGACCAGGCTGTAATGGCCAATCAGATTAACACAGCGGGGGTCCCTGTATTTGAATGGGCTTCGCAGACCTGTAGAATTCACACAGTGTGAGTCCCATTCATATGTAAGGACCCCCACTGTGTTAATATGGTGGACCACTAGTCTGTCTGCTGGAATCTTACAGCGTGGGATGGGTTTAAGTGCAGAATTCTCAAAGCAATCTCAAGGCAAGCAGTCGACAACTGGCTGTTGCATCTGTACCTCCTACCTGTCTGCTGTTGCCTTCTTGTATGTTTGCATGCATTTCTTGTCTTTCTGTGGTTTGTAGACCCACCTTCCGTGATCCCGAAGATTTCTTCTGTCCACGTCTGATGCGTTTCATTCTATACTTTGTGATGTCTATGTCACAGCGCAGGATCTTATGTCCCAAATCAAAGGCAGTAAACATACATACAGAAAAAGAAGAAGAGGTAGAGTATGAAGAAAGAAACAAACGTCGTCTGTTGGCATCTCCAGCTTTATCAGCATCCGATGAGTCAGGGTCTGTAGTTGATGGATACAAAGGCCTGCTCTTAGCCTTCTTCTCACACAGATTTCCAAAAATAAACACAATTATTAGCATAATCTATTGAATCCCTTGAAAATGTACTTCTCTTAGTCTCCAGATTGTGTTCAAATCTGTCCAACTCTTTACTACAGATGCAGCAGCCGTTATTTGAACAAATCACGGAGCCGTTTTCATGTGCTCTGCTGTATTCCACGCGGCATTAACACGGACAATCACCCCAGGCACTCATGTTTATCGCGGTTACTTTGTTTGAATTTCATGGATTCTGTTTCATATCCGTGGCAGAAATGAATGAATTGTAATGTGTACAGTCCTGTGCTACAGTGCTACAGTGCTACTATGTCAATTTCAGTGTTTAAAACTGTTTAACACTAAAATTCAATTTTCAGCACTTGCGTCTTAAGGCGGGAAGGGGTTGGAAGCTTGGAAGAAATCACGCGCTATGACATTGGTATTCCGAGGTATACAACATGTGAAGTGTTCAAATAATGGCCGCTGCATCTGTACATGAAGCTTCAAAAGTTTTCCATTCTTTAAGGACCTCTGATGCTATTAAATCTGTTTTAGCTGTTTAATCTCTTGTTTGATTTGTTCAAGTGATGCCTGATCATGCTCAATAATTAATTCAATAAATTCAAAGAACAACTATTAAGAATGGTTTCTCATTTGTTCTGAAGATATAATTGATTCCCCATGTTGTTAACACATTAATATGTAGCCCTCTAGGATACATATCAGCTTTAACATAGTGTTCTATACTGAAAATGTTCCACCAGGTTTAACTCTGCCTAAACAATATAAACCTAAGTTGATCACATTTATAAGTTAAAGTGTGTGACTTACTAGTGTTCAGTGTGTGGTTAGGGTCCCTGGAGAAAATATCTCCCATGTACGTGGATATTATCCATCTGTTTCATCTATTTACAATTATTTGCACAAACTTTGACAGGATACCTTAAGATCCATGCAGCACTAATCAACACATATTTACAGGCTGCTCTGTGATGATTTGTATATGTTTTATAATGACATTTTATTATGTATGACATCATTGTCTATATTGAATAAATTTGGTATTATTTTTATGCGGACATTGAGTGCCCGTTATGTGGAGTCTCTGCAACTCCTGTATTCTAGGAGTTGCTCCCTGTTTTTTGTAATTAGTATGTTGCAGTTTCCTGGTACAAATTGAATTTACACTTTTTACGACCACTTTCATAACAATTTGGAAATCAGAAAATTAAGGATATTCATTGGATAATGCAGTAAAGCCAATTTAAACTCAAATCATTGCAGGAGCATTATCAGTTGTTATGGATACAGGTTTTTGGAGAGGCACTTTAATCTCTTGTACACAAATCTTGAAGCCTGATGAATATATTCAACATATGTCTATCCTTTTAATGATCTGACCACTATTACTAAAACAAAAAATCACTGGTATCTTTTAAAACCATGTAACTTAACTATATACAAATTACTTGATAAGTTAATATGCGATTATTTATTCAACAAGACCTCACAGATTGTTTGCTGCAGTGTGTGTACACACACCAGTCCTCTTTAGAGAATGTGTTCTTGAACTACTAAAAAGAATAACAGTAGTAATTATACTTTCCTTCACCCCCCCCCCCCCCCCCCCCCCCCCCCCTAGCGCTCCCTCTCCTCCCCCCCTCCCCACACCACACACTCCAAGAACAGTCCCTGCCAAATCAGGTCAATGTATGTTAAGCAACAAACATGCTATCTCAGCATGATTACTTTCCATGTAGGCAGTTAAACGAAGTCCAATAGATGTCTCTGTTGACCATGAAATTGCAACACTCCATAGATCTCCATTATGCATCTGTTCTATTAACAGATACATTCAGATCAGTAGGGGTCACTCTTGCTTCATATTCTCTGGTCCATGCATATATTTTCCTGTGATTATTTACAAGATGCATATATTCTGTAGCAGACTTTTCTTCTTTGTCTTTTCAAACAATTAGTGGAAATAGTAGTACAGTAAGTGAGAATAAACAAGATAGCAATTCTGTAGCATGTCTTTTTAAGGAATAAGCAAAATTAACAGGAACACAAAAGAGAAGAATCCCGTAGAAAATGTTCTAGTTTTTTTTAAAGAAAGTTATCAGAAAACAATAGATGCTTTATTAGAAAATTGTAATATAGAGATATAAAGTATATACATAAACATTTATTTTACCATGCTTATAAAAATATATAATTGTGCAATTTTGAAAACATCTTATTCATAAGAACTGTAAAATGAAAAATTCAAACTTTTCAAAATCACCTGTCATCTGAAGACAAACATCATTTGACATTGATTCAATTCTGCAAGTTACAGTCTTTCCTGAGAGTTGAAGGTCTTTCATGTCAGATATTACTTCAGCTTTGTCTTTAAAATCCTGAAATTAGGAGTCAGCATCAGCCAGCAGAGATTATTTTATATTTCTCCATCTTCCAATGTTTTTTTTTTTTTTTTTTGCAAGGATGCTGTATGTTCTCTTCTTGGGGATGCTAATGCTGTTGCTGTTGCTGCTTTTGATTTACTGGTATTTTTTTTTAAAGATTGCTTGTGGAATAGTTCAAACAGATTTTAATTTCCTCATCTTTACCTTCCTTAAATTAGCATTAACAGGATACCCATTATCATACTTTCAATTCTTTTTACTAAAATACCATTCTACATTAAAACTGTACTGTAGGTTTGCTTCTTTTTCTGCAGTTGCTCAGAAGTAGTCATTGTTGCAGTTACTCCTTTTTAAAAGCAGAAACATACAGATATGTATTTTTTTTCAAGTACTTCATGCTTCAAATATGGTGTTTAAAAATCAAAAAAGCAAATAAGTAATGCTCAATCTCTTAAACAGCTGGATATGAAAGTATACATACATATATATATAAAACTAAACTATATAAAGTTAAACTCGCCAAGGTGAGTTTTGAAACCAAAACTAAACATTCACATAAGACTAACTCACCTAGCATAACAATAACAACAAAAAGAATAGTGTCTAGGCAGCACTCAATTGAGGCAAGATATGACTAGTAATATTTTCTAGTGGTGCAAGGGAATAATGAAGGGATTCTAACACTCCTACACAATGATATAGAAGGGGGGTGGGGGGGGATTGGGAGATTCCCAGTACTCAACAAAAATGACAGCACAACAACGGTTTAATGCCAAAGAAAAAAATAATATATTGTATATAAAAAAAGATGCCTTACAGCTTGTGCATTGCAAACAACAATAGACAATGTGTATATACAAATCCACACAATAGTTGGCAGTGAGAGGGATGGGGTGGGGTAAAGATTGAAACATACAAAGTCATGGAGGAAAGGGAGGGGAAAAGGTGAGGAGAGTACAAAGGACACACTGGGGTATAAGACAACAGAAAGCATGAGTAATCTGTAGGGATAAGCAAGGCAATGTTTCAGTGTGGAATGCCCTTTCTTCAGGCCCGTTCCCACAAACCCATGGGGCCTGTGGTACTTTCCTTATATAGTCAAGAAACAAAAAAACAGCGCAAAACCGCATGGTGAAGTATATCAAAATATATAATTATATTAAAATGGTGAGTATTCAGCGTACATTAAGTAGAAAGAACGAGCACATTGAGTGCATATCACACAACAGGCTACCACACTGCGGCAGATGGCGTGAATCACTGGTAGTCTTTGTTGGAAGAATTCGTGATGTCAGCCCCATGTTCCAGGTAAGTGGTATCTTAGGAACTCCGTCTGTCCTGTGGCCTCGACCCCATATATAATTCAAATAAAATTGCATAAAAACTCGTAACTAGAGAAGTACTTATCCTACACGTTTCATAGCTGTCAGCGCTACTTCATCAGGGATAAATTCAGCAAAGGTTACCGGCAACATTAAGTACACCCCCCGCCTTCCGTATTGGTCAGTCACTAATGTATAACAGCAAATCGGGTTGGTACTGGCGGCAACCAATGTAGGCTGACAGCCTTTGCTGATAGTAACATGAAAATATTTTATTAAAGCAATGCACATAGATAAAAAACAGGGAAATAAAAAGCCGAGAAAAAAGAAAACAGTATTAATATCAAATAACTAATATAGCTTAAAAAACATCTAATGGATACATAAAAAATTAATTATTTAAAAGGTTAATTAAAAAATATATTTAATTAAACAGAGAGAACTGAGATTAACTGTTTTAGTCAAATCAATATAAAGCCCAGACATCTATGTCCTCATGTAACCCCTTGGGGGACATAGTGTCTAACTTATGCATCCAAAAGGTTTCCTGAGCTGAGAAGGTTTTAATTCTATTTCCCCTCCTCCTTTCAGAGGGTACATGTTGAATACCTTTAAACATTAAAAAAGAGGGGTCTTTATTATGATGTAATAAAAAATGCCGTGACGCACTGTGTTTTTCGAATCCACCCCTGATGTTTCTGATGTGTTCCTGAACACGTTTCTTAAGGCAGCGCTTGGTCCTGCCAACGTACTGTAAACCACAGGTACATTCAAGTAGATAGACTATGAACGTGGAAGTACATAATATGAAATCCTTTACACTAAACACTTCTTTAGAACTCCTAGAAACTACCTGTTTTCTGTCTGGGTGAATGAATTTACAAATAGAGCATTTGCCACACGCAATATTACCAATAGGTTTACCACATAACCAACTATTAGAAATTTCATTACAAGCACCTTTCACAATGTCACTTGAGACCAATAGCTTTTGTCTTTTGCGCATTCTGAAGAATAGAAGCATACTTCACCATGTTTTGCTCCTTTCTTATTATTACAGATTTATCTCCATTGGTTTAGTCTTAATACAATTATGTTCTTCCCTGATACTTTGTAACAGTTTTTACTTATCATTTTTTGCGCCTGTGTTTTCTCTCTCCTTTCAATATTTCCATTACTATTGTGTATAGTATTAACACATTGGAAGCACCAAATATATATATATACAGTGTTCGACAATCATATACATCTGCATGCCCAGGGCGAGTGGATTTAACATCTGGGCGAGCTCCTATTGACAAAGCAGCACAAGTGTTTTTTTTTTTTAATTTTCCCTGCTCAAGCTGAAAAAAAGTAAAAACTCCCCCTACCTGACTGCTGATTGACACGCGCTCCCAGGCTTTGTGGGCGCGTGGCCAGGCTCTATACGAGCCCACGCATCACGCTCGACCATGGCGATCTTGCTGGAAGTAAGTACTCCTTTTGCTGCCTCCCGTGCTCCCTCTGCTGCCTCCCCATGCCTATCGCACTCCCTCTGCTGCCTCCCCATGCCTATCGCACTCCCTCTGCTGCCTCCCGCATGCCTATCGCACTCCCTCTGCTGCCTCCCGCACGCCTATCGCACTCCCTCTGCTGCCTGCCGCAATGTTCCCGTCCCCCCCGCTGCCCACGCGGGACGGGAGGTGATAGCGGGGGTGTTTCTTATCCGGTCCCCGTGGCTGGCTGCAGTTTTTTCCCGTCCCCCCACCTCGCTGCCCCCGCTGGATGGGAGGTGGTAGCGGGGGTGTTCCATGTCAGCCCGCGGGGTGGGAGATGGGAGCAGGGATGTCCCCTCAGGTCCCCGCTTCCCCCGGTCCCCGTGTCAGACCGCGGGGTGGGAGATGGGAGTGGGGATGTCCCCGCAGCTCCCCGCTTCCCCCCGTGTCAGCCCGCGGGAGATGGGAGCGGGGATGTCCCCTCAGGTCCCCGCTTCCCCCTGGTCCCCGTGTCAGACTGTGGGGTGGGAGATGGGAACGGGGATGTCCCCTCAGGTCCCCTCTTCCCCCCGTGTAAGCCCGCGGGGCGGGAGATGGGAGTGGAGATGTCCCCTCAGTTCCCCGCTTCCCCCCGGTCCCCGTGTCAGACCACGGGGCGGGAGATGGGAGCGGGGATGTCCCCTCAGCTCCCCGCTTCCCCCCAGTCCCACAGTGCGGGAGATGGGGGGGGGGGGGGGGGAGGAGCGTGGTGGTGGGGGTGCTGGTTGTGGCCTTTCCTCTCTCCCCTCCTCTGTAGAGAGAGAGAGTGTGTGAGTGTGTGAGTGTGTGTGTGTG
>WSYH01011136.1:789-21526 GCA_036426205.1 Ascaphus truei
GGTATTATTATCAGACAAGAAATAAGAATAAATCCTCCATGTGGGGGTGGTTATCAGAATTACTAATCAGACATTGTGGGTATCAGAATCAGAAAATAATTAATATAAATGTGGGTGTATCAGAAGAATAAGATAATCATTTACATGTGGGTTATAGAAGAAAACATACGTGTGGGTTTCAGAAAAATACTAACATACCTGTGGGTATTCAGAAGAATAATCATACAGTGTGGTATGGTTATCAGAAGAAAGAATAATCCTCATGTGGATATCAGAAGAAATATAATAATTAATATAACATGTAGGGGTATCAGAAGAATAATCCAATACTACTTGGGTATCAGAATGAATAATCATACATATGTGGGTATCCAGAAAAATAATATACATTGTGGGTATCAGAAGAATGCCAATATCATATTAAACTGCATATACGTGTGGTATGCAGAAGTCAGATCAGACATGGTAAGAGAATAATATCAGTACATGTGGGTATCAGAATAATAATCAACATGTGGGGTATCAGAAAATAATATAATCATGCATGGTGGTATCAGAAGAATATCAACCATGTGGTATCAGAAAATAATATATAATCACATGTGGGTATCGAATTAATAATAATAATCATACTTGGGTTATCAGAAATAAAATCATACATTGTGGGGTTCAGATATCTACTTGATCAAATAATCATCACATGTACGAATCTGGGTATCAGAAGATAATCATACATGTGGGTTATCAGAAGGAATAATATAATTACATGTGGGTATCAGAATAATATATCCTAACATTGGGTAAGGATCTATACTGTGGTGTATCAGAAGTATTTAATGGATCAGAAAGAATAATCATACAGGTGTGGGTATCATAAGATATATCAGTCATGTGGTTGATACAGAATAAGATAATCATACCGTGGTGGTACTCGAATTGAATTACCATAGAAAGTGTGGGTTCAGGTACGAGAAATAATAAACAGATACATTTGGCTATTCAAATGAATAATAATAATCATACCATGTGGTAGATAATCTACATGTTGGTCAGAAGAATAATAATCATACATGGGGGTGATCCGAAGAATAATAATAATAATCATACTGTGGGGTCAGAGAATAGGCATAAATGTGGGTATAGAAGGAATAATAATAATCACATGTGGGTTATCAAAGAAGTCATACATGTTGGTGTGTTGGTAATAAGAGATAATAATAATGTTCATAAATGTATGTGGTATCAGATAATAATAATAAAATCATCATTTGGTGATCAGAATAATAATAATAATCATACGAGTGGGTATCGAATAATCTAACTCATACACCTGGTGGGTATCATAAATACATTCCTGGGTATACAGAATAATATATCATTGGGTATCAAATACCTATGTGGGTATCATAATAATAATCATACATGTGGGTATCAAGAAAGAATACATACAGTTGGGTTACAGTAGAAGAATAAAACATGTGGGTTTATCAGAATAATAATAATATAATCATTACATGTGGTGTATCGAATAATAAATCATCATGTGGTATCGAAGAATAATAACATACCGGTGGGTACGAAAATAAGTCTAATCACATGTGGGAATACAGAAGAATAATATCATCACTGTGGGTATTCAGAAGTAAATAGTAAAAGCAATTCAACTGTGGGGATCACGAAAATAATCATCATGTGGGTATCAGAAGAATAATCATACATGTGGGTTATCAAGAAGAAATCTAGTGTATCGAGATAATCATGTGGGTATCAGAAGAATAATCATACATGGTTTGGTATCAGAAGAAGAATACAGTACATGTGGTATCGAATAATAATCATACATGTGGGTATCAGAAAGAATAATCAGACACTGGGGTACAAGAAAAGAAATAATAATCATACATGTGGGTATCAGAAGAATAATAATATCATACTGTGGTATCAAAGAATCATATAATATCATAATTGTCGGGTTCAGAAAGAATAATCATACGTGTGTGGTATCAGAAGAATAATCATACAGTGGCGTATCAGATAATAATTCATACATGTGGGGGTATCCGAAGAATAATAATAAACATACACTGTGGGGTATCAGAACTAATAATTAATAATCATACATGTGGTATCAGAATAATACTATAACATGGGGAATCAGAAGAATCTCATACATGTGCGGTATCAGAATAATAATCATAATAATCATCATACATGTGGGTATCAGAAGATAGGCATACCTGTGGGTATCAGAAGAAGAATAATAAATCAACATGTGCGGGTTATCGGAAGAATAAAAATAATAATCATACATGTGGGTATCAGAATAATAATCATACATGTGGGTATCAGAAGAATAATAATAATAATCATACATGTGGGTATCAGAAGAATAGTCATACATGTGGGTATCGAAGGAATAATCATACATGTGGGTATCAGAAGAATAATACATGTGGGTATCAGAAGAATAATAATAATAATCATACATGTGGGTATCAGAATAATAATCATACATGTGGGTATCAGAATAATAATAATAATCATACATGTGGGTATCAGAATAATAATAATAATCATACATGTGGGTATCAGAAGAATAATAATAATCATACATGTGGGTATCAGAAGAATAATCATAGGGATGGCCATTTACATAAACCAGACACCACCTGTTGCGGACAGCCTAAATAAACATGTATAAACATGTGTGAATAACTTGGACAGACCCTAGGCATAGCCGCACTTTATCTAAGTATAGGGAGGGTCAAAAATGAACAAAAAGATACAAGAGAGTAGCAGGGAAAGAATCACCCACAATCACCCCCATCCACCCCTATCCACCATGGCTCTTGAGAAATATCACACACATCTCCTGCTTGCTACTCGCTCAGAAGGGGTCAGACAAGATTATTCCGGCATAGCAGTCCTCGTCTCACCTTCACTCTCAAGCCAACGGTCCCAAGTTCTATAGAATTCCTCAGTGGATTGCTTCAGGAAAGCCATCAGCTTCTCCATAATCATCACCTTGTTTATCCGTTTTTTTACAGACTGCCTAGAGAGAGAGGGGGGGGGGTGATTTTCTTCCATGACGCCACTATCGAGCATCTAGTTAGAAACGCAGATTTTAATAAACTGAGGACTTATCTACAAGTAATACATTGGGATGTTGTTTGCAGGAAAAATGTAGAAGATAAATGGGCTGTCTTTAAAACATTGTTAGAAAAGCACACTTATCAGTGTATACCCTGGGGTGATAAGTATAAAATAAATAAGTCAAAACCAATGGGGCTAAATAAACAGGTAGGGGAGGAAATGGACAAGAAGAGGAAGGCATTTAGATTCTTTAAGTCAGAAGGGACGGAGACATCGTATCAGAATTATAAGGAATGTAACAAAAATTGCAAAAGGGCAATCAAATTAGCAAAAATGGATAATGAAAAAAGGATTGCAATAGAAAGTAAGATCAACCCTAAAAAGTTCTTTAAGTACCTTAATAATAAAAAATGAGAAAAAAAAAAAAATAGGACCCTTTCAGTGTGAGATGGGTAGGCAGATTATTGGAGATAAGGAAAAAGCAGAGGTATTAAACCATTTCTTTGCCTCTGTGTTTACCAGGGAAGAATCACTTTCAATAGTAGTGCCGCAGGAGGAAGCCACAACCTCCATATTATTGAACAATTGGTTAAATGAGGAAGAAGTTCATAGGCAGCTTGATAAAATTAAAGTAAATAAGGCACCTGGCCCCGATGGCGTACATCCAAGAGTTCTCAAGGAGTTAAGCTCAGTAATAGCCAAACCATTATATTTAATATTCAAAGACTCCATTTCCACAGGCTCAGTACCACAAGATTGGCGTAAAGAGATGTGGGGCCTATATTTATAAAGGGAGCTAGATCACAACAGGGGAATTACAGACCTGTAAGCCTGACATGAATAGTGGGGACTACTCGAAGGTTTAATACGGGATAATATTCAGGAATACCTAATGGAAAACAAAATTATTAGTAATAGTCAGCATGGATTTATGAAGGATAGATCTTGCCAAACTAACCTTATTTGTTTCTTTGAGGAGGTAAGTAGGCATTTAGACCAGGGTAATGCAGTTGATGTGGTCTACTTAGATTTTGCAAAGGCTTTTGATACGGTTTCACAAGAGGTTGGTGTACAAAATAAAGCAAATTGGACTCAATAAAAATATATGCACCTGGATAGAAAACTGGTTGAAGGATAAAAAGAAAAAAAGGGCGCAAAACCCATAGTGCAGTATATCAAGTTTTAATGCTAATAAGTAATGGTTAAAAACACTTACAAAACGTAAGAGGATAAGAGGCACATCTGCAAGTGAAGATCCGTGGTGTAGGCATACACCAGAATAGCCGAAGTGTCCCAGTCTCCTGCCTGGATGAAGCTACAGTCCCAGACACTCTCCTCTGGTGTTCGTCGTTGCTCCGCTTCCGCTTCATGTGCGCACGTGACGTCATCGCGTTGGCGTCGTCACTCGGGGTTTGGCTTGGGCTGATAAGTCCTCGTTTGCAGAATGGCTTGGGCAGACTCAGGATCCTCTGATCATGCGCAGATTTCTGCAGCCTCAGTGGATACAGCAACAAAGAAAAATGATACCGGGCGCTTCTAATAGTGAACTAATTAAAGTGATATAAATTATTAAAGTGATATATAAATGTGAACCTCAAAGAATATATAAATAAATATAGTGAATACAATATCCTTCACCAAAAAAGTGAATAATATAAACAGCAGCTCTACACCCTTAAAGGACTGTCCAGGTCCAGAATTCTTGCGATGTCTTCCAGGTGGGGGGAGCGCTCAGATCTCGAGATACTATGCAGGGAAAAAAGTGGAAGAAATAATAGTGCAGACCAATAAATGAATATATGTGCAAACAATAGTCTCTAAATAGGTCTCACTCACAATAAATGGAATAGTAACAGACGTGTCAGAGATCCTTCTCTCTCTGACAAGAGCCCTGTGATAATGGAAGCCCTCTGATACTGGTATTGCTAGAGCTGTATGTCAGGTGGGCTAGATGTGTCCATACATGCTGAGTGTACCTCCCGGGGATGTAGTAAAAGAAAGAGAGCACACACTAGTATAGTACATAGGGGTATAATGTGGCACAAGGAACACACAGGTAATGCACTCACATTTGTACAAAGTACACAGGCGTTGGAGAGGACCGTTGGTGACTCGTGGGGGAGACGACTCTGATACAGTCACTCTGAGATCCTTCCGCATGCGTCACATCCGGTGATGTCACTTCCTGTGACGCGGCGGTCAGGGCGGAAGAAGCTGTCTGCCGCTCTGATCTCTACAGCTTATTTGCCAGCACCTCCTCACACCAATTCTCCCCCAGCAATGTCCTCCAACAGGATAAACAGACTCTACGCGTTTCGTAGCGGTTGCCACTTCCTCAGGAGTCACCAACGCTCCTCTCCAACGCCTGTGTACTTTGTACAAATGTGAGTGCATTACCTGTGTGTTCCTTGTGCCACATTATACCCCTATGTACTATACTAGTGTGTGCTCTCTTTCTTTTACTACATCCCCGGGATGTACACTCGGCATGTATGGACACATCTAGCCCACCTGACATACAGCACTAGCAATACCAGCATCAGAGGGCTTCCATTATCACAGGGCTCTTGTCAGGGAGAGAAGGATCTCTGACACGTCTGTTACTATTCCATTTATTGTGAGTGAGACCTATTTAGAGACTATTGTTTGCACATACATTCATTCCTTTATTGGTCTGCACTATTGGTGGATACAGCCCTACGCGTTTCGAGAAACACTTTCTCTTCGTCAGGGGCTCTGTATCCACAAGGCTGCTGGACTATCTATTTATCACCAATAGTAAGGGTCCCCAACCAATGGGGACACTTCTCCAACAATTCTATCATGGCTGCAGCATACAAGGAGACGATAATGTACAGTACTACTACAACCAATAGATGGCACCATACTTGTTTTTAAAATAGGTGCTACTGGCAAAATTAAAGGAGCTATAAAACCCCGTAAGGTATTACAGTGCTTGTGATAATATATAAAATTAACAATTGAATGAAAATGTGACAAAGTCACAAAGTCACCCACAGAAAGTACATTTGTGGTGCACACCACACTAATATATATTTATATTTTATATAGTGATGATATACTGTGAAAAGACAAAAGTGACAAAAGTGACAAAAAATAAAAACTTTACAATTAAAAATCCCACGTGGTGCAAACTGATTGGTCACAAGATAGGTCAATCAATAAACTCAACGGCTATAATTAATATAGACAGCCCTAAATTAGTGGACTTTTACCCAGATGATCTAATGAATCTGGAACGCTGAGACCAATACATATGTCTAATTACACAATTCATCCAACTTCTTGACAAAATTTCTAGTGATACAATTGATACATATAGTGCATGTAGCACTCAAGTTGCATTCAACCTTGGTATCGTTCCTGGAGGGCTGAGACTGACAGCACTGTAGCTAAGTATTATGTGGCTACTTCTATGAGTGTTTGTGTTGCAACTTGAGTGCTACATGCACTATATGTATCAATTGTATCACTAGAAATAGGTTTTCCCGAGTACAATTTGCCAGCGATGTTAGAGCTGGGCTGTTAACAGTAATGGCATTCATATGTTAGGCTAGCAACAGGGATTCCCCATTGATTCACTCTTATATATGTGTTAGGTGCTGCGGTCTGCTGCTTACCTTCTGTGAACATACACACGGTTATTAGATTTTGTCAAGAAGTTGGATGAATTGTGTAATTAGACATATTTTTTAGTCACTTTTGTCACTTATGTTTTTTCACAGTATATCATCACTATATAAAAATATATATTAGTGTGGTGTGCACCACAAATGTACTTTCTGTGGGTGACTTTGTGACTTTGTCACATTTTCATTCAATTGTTAATATTATTAACTTCAAGTACATAGGCAGCACCCATTTGTGTCACAACTATGACACATGTGAATTTAAAATAATTCTGATATTGTTGATTAAGTGAGCGGTGTGTTTCCTCTCCTGTGTTGTGATAATATATAAATAAACATTTATTTCACAACACTCTAGGTCAATAATTATTACACAACCTGAATGGAATTAAAAAAAAAAAAAAAAATGATTATATTTTGTTCATATTGATTGTTTGGCACTAAATTTGGCACATCTTAAAAATTATTAATAGAAATAAATTAGTACATTTCTTAAAATAAAATTATTAAAAAATGGTTGTTAATATCATAGGATCCCACAGCCATAATAAGTTGCACTCTAATATCTTAAACATATCAAACAGAATTAACATCAATCAAAATCAATAATACTATGAATATCCTATAAAAAAGCTGCCAGATCTATGTCCTCATTGAGGCCATTGGGTGACATGGTACCTAACTGGTGTATCCAGTAAGTTTCCCTTCTCCTTAGTGACATTAGTCTATCACCACCATACTCACTATTTTTGATATGTTCTATGCCTAAGATCTTTAACCCCTTACGGTCTCTGTTGTGTTTAATATTAAAATGCCTGGAAACGCCGTGGGTGATAACTCCTTTTAATATATTCCCACGGTGTTCCAGGAAGCGTTGCTTTAAACTCCGTATTGTCCGGCCTACATACTGTAGGCCGCACTCACACAAAGGATAGACAACAGAGGGTTGTCATAAATGGAACTTTTTCAGGTTGGGCTGAAGTCGTGAGTGGAGTACCTCAGGGATCGGTACTGGGACCCCTGCTTTTTAACTTGTTTATTAATGACCTTGAGGTTGGCATCCCATTCCATCACTCGCCTACACTGCTTCCATCTCCCTAACATCCCCCTCATCCCATCACTCACCTACACTGCTCCCATCCCCCTCATCCCATCACTCACCTACACTGCTCCCATCTCCCTAACATCCCCCTCATCCCATCACTCACCTACACTGCTTCCATCTCCCTAAAATCCCCCTCATCCCATCACTCACCTACACTGCTCCCATCTCCCTAAATGGGAGCAGTGAGTGTAGGTGAGTGGAGGGATGAGGGAGGGGATGGGAGCAGTGTAGGTGAGTGATGGGTAGAGGGGAATGTAGGGGAGATGGGAGCAGTTGTAGGTGCGTGTTGGTATGAGGTGGGATGGTAGGGAGAGGGGGGAGCAGTGTAGGTGGAGTGATGGGATTAGGGTGATGGGAGCAGTAGGTGAGTGATGGATGAGGGGGGGGGGAGCAGTGTAGGTGAGTGATGGGTGAGGGGGGGGGGCAGTGGATGTGGGGTGGGGGATGTTAGGGAGATGGGAGCAGTGTAGGTGAGTGATGGGATGAGGGGGTGTTAGGGAGATGGGAGCAGTGGAGGTGAGTGATGGGATGAGGGGGATGGGAGCAGTGTAGGTGAGTGATGGGATGAGGGGGATGTTAGGGAGATGGGAGCAGTGTAGGTGAGTGTTGGTGATGAGGGGATGTTAGGGAGATGGAGCAGTGTAGGTGAGGATGGAATGAGGGGGATGTGAGCAGCGTAGGTGAGTGATGGGATGAGGGGGATGGGAGCAGTGTAGGGGAGTGATGGGATGAGGGTGATGGAGCAGTTAGGGAGTGATGGATGAGGGGATGGAGAGGTGGTGAGTGATGGGATGGGGGGTGTTAGGGAGATGGGAGCAGTGTAGGTGAGTGATGGGATGAGGGGGATGTTAGGGGAGATGGGAGCAGTGTAGGCGAGTGATGGAACTGAGGGGGATGTGAGCAGCGTAGGTGAGTGATGGGATGAGGGGGATGGAGCAGTGTAGGTGAGTGATGGGAGCAGTGTAGATGGGGGATGGGAGCAGTGTAGATGGGGGATGGGAGGAGCAGTGTACATGTGTAGATGGGATGAGGAGGAGTTAGGGGATGGGAAGAGTGAGATGCGGTGAGGAGAGCGGTAGATGGTGATGGGCGCAGGTAGTAGATGGTGTGAGGGGAGCAGTTGTAGATGGGTGATGGGAGCAGTGTAGATGGGGGATGGGAGCAGTGTAGATGGGAGATGGGAGCAGTGTAGATGGGGGTGGAGCAGTGTAGGATGGGGGATGGAGCAGGGTAGGGGTGTTTCATGTGGGGATTGCAGTGAGAGTAGAGTGTGCTGTGTCGTGGGGGATTTGGAGGAGGGTAGGGGATGGGGTGTAGATGGGGATGGGATGAGGAGGAGTTAGGTGGGGAGTGGTGTGAGCAGTGTGGTGAGTGATGGGATGAGGGGATGTTAGGGGGAAGGGAGCAGGTAGGTGAGATGTGGATGAGGGGGTGTGAGCAGTGTAGGTCGAGTGATGGATGAGGGGATGTTAGGGTGTGAGGGAGAGCAGTGTAGGTGAGGGATGGATGAAGGGGATGTGACAGTGAGGGAGTGAGGGATGAGGGATGTTAGGGAGGATGGAGAGTGAGAGTGAGGGTGATGGGATGAGGGGATGTTAAAGGGATGGGAGCAGTGTAGGTGAGAGTGATGGGATGAGGGGATGGTGAGCAGTGTAGGTGGAGTGATGGGATAGGAGGAGGAGTGGGAGCAGTTGTAGGTGAGTGATGGGATGAGGGGGATGTGGAGATGGAGCAGTGTAGTGAGTGTGGATATGAGGGGGAATGTGTATGAGAGGGATGGGGGTGGAGCAGTGTAGGTGAGTGATGGATGAGGGGGATGGGAGCAGTGTAGGTCGGAGTGATGGGGATGAGTGGGGGATGGGAGCAGTGTAGGTGAGTGATGGGATGGAGGGGGATGTTCCCGTCCCCCTCATCCCATCACTCACCTACACTGCTCCCATCCCCCTCATCCCATCACTCAACTACACTGCTCCCATCTCCCTAACATCCCCCTCATCTCATCACTCACCTACACTGCTCCCATCCCCCTAACATCCCCCTCATCCCATCACTCACCTACACTGCTCCCATCTCCCCAACCTCCCCCCTCATCCATCACTCACCTACAACACTGCTCCACTCCTCCTCATCCCTCACTCACCTACACTGCTCACACACCCCTCATCCCATCACTCACTCACCTACACTGCTCACATCCCTTTAACATGCCCCCTAACTCCCCTCACTCCATCACCTACACTCTCCCCATCCTCCCTACTGCCCCTCAACTCCATCACTCCCTCACCTGGTCCACATCCCCTTCATCCCCCATCACTCCACCTACACCTGCTCCCTCCCCCTAACATCCCCCTCATCCCATCACTCACCCTACACTGCTCACATCCCCCTCATCCACATCTCACCTACCCTGCTCCCTTCCCCCTAACATCCCCTCATCCCATCACTCACCTACACTGCTTCACATCCCCTAACTCCATCCCTCAACTCCCCATCCCCCATCTACACTGCTCCACACCCCCATCTACACTGCCCCATCCCCATCTACCTTGCTCCCTCCCCCATCTACCTGCTCCCATCCCCCATCTACACTGCTCCCATCACCCATCACACTGCTCACACCCCTCAAATCACCATCACCCATTACCTGCTCCCATCACCCGATCTACCTGCTCCCATCACCATCCTCCCCATCCCCTAACATCCTCCTCATCCCATCTACACATGTACACTGCTCCCATCCCCCATCTACACTGCTCCCATCCCCCACTACACTGCTCCCATCACTCACCTACACTGCTCCCATCCCCCTCATCCCATCACTCACCTACGCTGCTCACATCCCCCTTCTTCTTCCATCACTCACGCCTACAACTGCCTTCCCATCTCCCTACATCCCCCTCTCCTCACACTCACCTACACTGCTTCCCATCTCCCCTACATCCCCCTCATCCCATCCCATCACGCACCTCACCCTGCCTCCCATCACCCTCATCCCTCACTCACCTACATGCTCCATCCCCCTCATCCATCACTCACCTACCTGCTCCATCCCCCTCATTCCATCACTCCCTACGCTGCTCACATCCCCTCATACCATCACTCACCTACACTGCTCCATCTCCCTAACATCCCCTCATCCACACCACCTCACCCTCCACTCTCCCTACAGTCCCCCTCATCCCATCACTCACCTACACCCTCCCTGCTCTCCCATCTCCCTACCCTGCTCCCATCTCTAACACCCCTCATCCTCACTCACCTACACTGCTCCCATCTCCCTAACATCCCCCTCCCACATCACTCCCCTCACTGCGCTCCCACCCCCCCTCACCCACACTCACCTACACTGCTCCCATCACCCTCATCCCCATCACTCACCTACACTGCTCCCATCTCCCTAACATCCCCTCTACCAACACCTCCCTACACTGCTCCATCTCCCTACCATCCCCCTCATCCCATCACTCACCTACACTGCTCCCATCCCCCCTCACCCTCCTCACCTCACCTCCCATCTCCCTAACATCCCCCTCATCCCATCACTCACCTACACTGCTCCCATCTCCATAACATCCCCCTCATCCCATCACTCTCACCTCCTCCTGCTCCCATCTCCCTAACATGCCCCTCATCCCATCACTCGCCTACACTGCTCCCACCCCCCCTCATCCCATCACTCACCTACACTGCTCCCCATCCCCCTCATCCCATCACTCACCTACACTGCTCCCATCTCCTAACATCCCCCTCTCCAACACTCACCTACACTCTCACATCCCCCTAACATCCCCCTCATCCCATCACTCACCTACACTGCTCCCTCTCCAAACATCCCCCTCATCCCATCCTCTCACCTACCGCTCTCCCATCCCCCTCATCCCCTCACTCACCACACTGCTCCCATCTCCCTAACATCCCCCTCATCCATCACTCTCATCTACACTGCTCCCACCCCCTCATCCCATCAACTCACCTACACTGCTCCATCCCCCTATCCCATCACTCACCTACACTGCTCCCATCTCCCTAACACCCCCTCATCCCATCACTCTCACCTACACTGCTCCCATCCCCCCCTCATCCCTTCACTCTCACCTACACTGCTCCATCCCCCTCATCCCATCACTCACCTACACTGCCCCATCTCCCTAACATCCCCCTCGTCCCATCACTCACCTATACACTGCTCACATCCCCCTAACATCCCCCTCAATACCAACACTCACCTACACTGCTCCCATCTCCAAACATCCCCCTCACCCATCACTCTCACCTACACTGCTCCCATCTCCCTAACATCCCCCTCATCCCATCCTCGCCTACACTGCTCTCACATCTCCCTAACATCCCCACCCATCCCATCACTCACCTACACTGCTCCCATCCCCCTCATCCCATCACTCTCACCTACACTGCTCCCATCTCCCTAACATCCCCCCTCATCCCTCACTCACCTACACTACTCACATCCCCCTAACATCCCCCTCATACCAACACTCACCTACCCTGCGCTCCCATCCCCCTCATCCCATCACTCTCACCTACACTGCCCCATCTCCCTAACATCCCCCTCATCCCATCACTCACCTACACTGCTTCCCATCTCCCTAACATCCCCCCTCATCCCATCACGCTCACCTACACTGCTCCCATCCCCCTAACATCCCCCTCATCCCATCCTCACCTACACTGCTCCCATCTCCTTCAATCCCCCTCATCCCTCCCTCACTCCATACACTGCTTCCCCATCTCCCCAACATCCCCCCTCACCATCACTCACCTACACTGCTTCCCATCTCCCTAACATCCCCCTCATCCCATCACTCACATACAACTGCTCCTATCTCCCTAACATCCCCTATCCCATCCCTCACCTACACTGCTCTCCATCTCCCTAACTCCCCTCATCCCATCACTCCACATCACACTGCCTCTCTCCCTAACAATCCCCTTCATCCATCACTCACCACCTACAACTGCTCCCATCTCCCTAACATCCCCCTCATCCCCATCACCACCTACACTGCTCCATCTGCAACACCCCCTCATCCCATCACTCACCTACACTGCTCCCATCTCCCTAACATCCCCCTCATCCCATCACTCACCTACACGCTCCCATCTCCCTAACATCCCATCACTATCACCTACACTGCCTCCCATCCCCTCATCCCATCCCTCACCTACACCTGCTCCCATCTCCTTAACATCTCCCCTCCTCCCATCACTACCACATCACCTGCTCCTATCTCCCCAACATCCCCCTCATCCCATCCCCACCTCACTGACTCCCCATCTCCCTAACATCCCCCTCATCCCATCACTCACATACACTGCTCCTATCTCCCTAACATCCCCTTCATTCCCATCACTCACCTACACTGCTCCCATCTCCTTAACATCCCCCTCATCCCATCACTCACATACACTGCTCCTATCTCCCCAACATCCCCCTCATCCCATCACTCACCTACACTGCTCCCATCTCCCTACATCCCCCTCATCCCATCACTCACATACACTGCTCCCATCTCCCTAACATCCCCCTCATCCCCTCACTCACCTACACTGCTCCCATCTCCCTAACATCCCCCTCTCCCATCACTCACATACACTGCTCCTCTCCTCCCTACATCCCTTCATCCCATCACTCACCTACACTGCTCCCATCTCCCTAACACCCCCTCTCCCCTCCCTCCACCTACACACTGCTCCCATCTGCCTAACAATCCCCCTCTCCCATCCTCGCCCTAACTGCTCCCATCTCCCTAACATCCCCTTCATCCCATCACTCACCTACCTGCTCCTCACCCCTAACATCCCCTTCATCCCATCACTCACCTACTGCTCCCATCCCCCTCACCCCTCACTTACCTACACTGCTCCTCCCCCCTCCTACCATCACTCACCTACACTGCTCCCCATCCCCCTAACATCCCTCCTCATCCCATCACACTTACACTGCTCTCTTCCCTCAGCCCATCTACACTTCCTCCATCACCCATCTACACTGCTCCCCTCCCCCTCTAACTGCTCCCTCCCCCATCTCCCATTGCTCCCATCCCCCTCTACACACTCTACCCATCCCCCAACATCCCCTCATCTCTCTCACAGAGATACTGCCTCCATTAGAACACCTTTCATTTATAAAATGTTAAAACTTTATTAAAACAGTTTTTAATTGCAGTTCTTAAAAAATGTTTTTCTGTTGATAACACATTTTCGTAAGAATTGCCCTAAAAGGTCCCATCTCTGCGCAACGTCCCCTCTGACCCCTGTCCTCTCCGTGCTTCAGCTTGACGTCGTGCTGGAGACCAACCTGGCCACCATCCGTGTTCTGGAGAGCATCCAGAAGAAGATGTCCCGGCTGTCGGCTGAGGACCAGGCCAAGTTCCGGCTGGACAACACCTTGAGGGGCGTCCGAGGTCATCCACCGTCAAAGCCCTCAGAAGGAATACTACTATAGGGCTGGCCGACATCATCCGGGCTGAAAAGAATCCGGCCGTCGCCGTCCCCATCGTGCTGAAGAGTTGAGTGACCTGCAGAGGGACCCGTCCTAACTCTCGACCCCCAATGTATCCTGATGCCGAACGATTGAGAGCAGGGCTGGGGGTTTCGGGGCTTTTGATTATCTTCTGTATTTATTTGTCCACGTGCTCTTCTAATCTACTTCTGACGGTGTGTTTTATGATGTGCGTATACTTATATGTGTGTGTTGTGAATGTATACAAAATATAATTGCGTATATACATTTATGGGTTTTATAGCGAACGTACTCTCTTTGTATTCCACTTATGAACGTTTCCTTTGCAATATCTATAATATCGCTTCTCCCTTGCGTGTTTGGAAAGGCTCCATCTAACCTCCACCCCCCTCGGCTCTCCTCCCAGGTCCCCTCGTGATGGAAAGATCTCAAGTTCAGCAAGGGGACCGCAGACAGCACCCCATCCCCCCCCCCCCCTCTGATTCCCATTCCAGTGTTTGCACCCATCCCTCTCAACTGCTCACTCCACTGAAACAGCCCTCACTAAAATAACGAATGACCTTTATGCTGCCAAAGACAGAGGTCATTACACTCTGCTCATATTACTCGACCTCTCTGCAGCATTTGACACCGTGGACCACCCTCTTCTCTTCCACATTCTCCATACTCTTGGTATTCGGAACAAAGCTCTATCCTGGATCTCATCCTACCTCTCCCATCGTACTTTCAGTGTCTTTTTTGCCAACACCACCTCCTCCTCTATCGATCTCTCTGTGGGGGTACCCCAGGGCTCTGTCCTGGGACCTCTACTCTTTTCTCTGTACACACTCTCTCTAGGTGACCTAATCACATTTCTTGTGTTCAAATATCACCTCTATGCTGACGACACGCATTTACTTTTTAACCACTGACCTTACTCCTGCAGTACAGACCAAAGTTTCTGAATATCTCTCTGCTATATCTTCCTGGATGGCCCTCCGCCGATTTAAACTTAACATGGCAAAAACAGAGCTCCTCATACTTCCTCCCAAACCTGGCCCCACTACCTCCTTCCACATTACTGTTGGAAGTACCATCATTCACCCAGTAGCCCAAGCACGCTGCCTAGGGGTCACACTCAACTCCTCTCTCACTTTCTCCTCTCACATTCAAAAGGTATCTAAAACCTGTCGTTTTTTCCATCCGCAATATCACTAAGATACGCCCTTTCCTCTGTTGCTCGACTGCAAAAACTCTGACTCAGGCCCTCATTCTCTCCCGTCTTGATTACTGTAACCTCCTGCTGTCCGGCCTTCCTGCCTCTCACCTATTTCCCCTACAATCTATCCTAAACGCTGCTGCCAGAATCACTCTCCTCTTTCCTAAATCTGTCTCAGCTATGGCTACCACGTGCTAATCTTCCCTCTCCTGGCTTCCTATCAATCCCGCATCTCGCACCTCAATTCTCCTCCTCACTTTTAAAGCTTTCTCTTCTTCTGCCCCTCCTTACAATCTCAGCCCTAATTTCTCGCTATGCACCATCCCAACTCCTTCATTCTGCTCAAGGAGTCTTCTCTCTACCCCCTTTGTATCTAAAGCCCTCCTCCCGCGTTAAACCTTTCCACTGACTGTCCCCACACCTCTGGAATGCCCTTCACCACATCAACCTCGCCCGACTACACCCTCTCTATCCCCTTTAACACCCACCTTAAGACAACTTGCTTAAAGAAGCATACGAGTAGCTCTATAGTGATAGTTTTTACACTGTATCATAAAGCTTGGCCCCTGCACGCACCTACCAGAACTTCCCCCTCCTACTGTCTCTACAAACACGACCTTTCTACCTACCAATTAGATTGTAAGGCTCTTCAGAGCAGGTCTCCTTTTCCAAATGTTACTCTTTTATGGGTGAGCACTTCTCCACTTTTCCCTAATGTGTATTTATATATTGTCATCACTGTATTCTGCGTACTGCCTTGTACATAAATGGCGTATACAAAGTCTCCACACCACCTCACCAGGCCAGCAGCTCTTGGCAACCGTGCCTGCCTCCACCTCGCAGGTTGAAGATGAAGGAATGAGCGAGTCGGCGAGGCCCAACCGGGGCTTCAAACAAGATCTGGTCGACAGAACAGAAGTATTACCAGATCGCTGGACCCCCAGGTGCATCAACTACACAGCCAGGATCGATACCAGGTGCTGCTGCTCCAAGAGCCTGCTCAAACACAGAGATCGAAGAGCATCTAAAACGACGAGTGTTGAGGGGACGTGATACCGCCTCCCATACACCCCACCCGCCGGAGTCGCCAAGGTCTCGTGACGCCTCCATACTCTGTATATACATCACCTCTGCCTTCCCTCACTTTTGCTCTTATCCTTCCTATTTAATCACTCACGCTAACCCCACCTCTGCTGGTTGCTTTTGCAATGCTAAAAAACAATCCACCACCCCTTCCTGCGTGTACTCAGATCCACACCTATTTCCCCTGATCGCTCCCACCACGTCGCCGCGCGCCCAGAGAAACACGCCCTCCTCTTATAGCATTCTCTTTCTATTGCAAACCGCGGCCTCCTGCCCCTGGTTTAAAACCATTGAGTGTGCAAAAAGTGTCTCATGCTATCTCCCCTCCTCCTTCTCTCGCCTCTCCACGCTGGGGGCACGTTAGTTTCCATCTAGACCTTTACCTGATGAGACACACATGGCTGGTTGTTGGCAACCTCAGCCCTCAGACCCTCGACGGGCCACCGTGCCAGTTTTAAGGAATACTCCCGGTTTCCACAGGTTGTAGCTCAATCATGGCTCAGTCAATGCTAAGGCATGGATATCCCCAAACTGGTCGGCTTGGTGCTCTGAGGATTGGAGTTTGTACATTATGACTGAGACTCTTATTGAGCCTCGTGGGCTGAAGCAGGATATCCTGTACACACCTGACCTGTTGGTGAGTCCTTGATGACTGCAGTTGGATGATCTACAACAACATTTCTATCACTCTTCTTTGCCACACACTCAACACACTCCATATAACTTTCCTTCGGACGGATCTGATCCCTCAGGAGTTGTCCACGCCCCTACGTCTAGGTTGGCGGCTTTCGCCAAAGATCTGAGAAGCAGTTATCAAACCCCTTCGCCCTTCTCTCTTCAGATTGGTCAGATCTTGGTTGGAAGGGCCCCAAGGTCAAGAAGACTTTGACATCTTGTCGACTCAGCACTCCGAACCCGCTACCTGCTCTGGCCAAGGAGTTAAAGAGCCCAGGGACGGGGCTGCGAGTTAGTAGAATGATAGCAGGAGCACTTCCACCCGGTCTGAACGGCCCCTTTTTTTTTCGGTCTCCCGTCCGTCTCTCTTCCCTCTCTCTTCTCAAGCGCCAGTTCAGCCGCGTCGGGTATACTCCGGCGCCCCGTCGGGTACCGCCCACCCGCACATCACCCTGACGTACGAGGACAAGCCGATCCTATAGTGAGACTCCGCCTCGCTCATCATCCCACCACGTGAAGCGCCATGCTGGAGAAGCAATCCATAAGTAGGCAAGTACAAGAGCAAGCGATCGTCTACCACTTCATCCCGGACCTGCTCTTCTCGCAGCGCGGGGAGCTCTCGGACGTCGAGGACGAAGATGACGAGGAGCCGGCCGAGGCGGAGGACGGCGCCAAGAAGCACAACGGGGTGGGGGGCGGCAGCGGGGGGAGCAGCCCCCCGAAGGCCAAGCTGATGTTCAGCAGCACGGCGGCCCAGAAGCTGCGGGGGGTGGAGGAGGCGTACAACATGTTCTACGTCAACAACAACTGGTACATCTTCCTGCGGCTGCACCAGATCCTGTGCGGGCGCCTGCTGCGCATCTACGGGCAGGCGGAGCGGCAGGTGGAGGAGGAGGGCCGGGAGAGGGACTGGGAGCGAGAGGTGCTGGGGATGAAGAGGGACAAGAACGACAGCCCCGCCGTCCAGCTGCGGCTGAAGGAGCCCAGTAAGTGGGGGAGGGGAGGGGGCTGCTTAGTCTGTCCATGGATTAGATGTGGGGGTCCTTTGGGGATGATTCATTATCCCGTCGGTCGCCCCGAGGACGTAGCGACCACGTCATGCCCAACGGAGGGGGGTTTATTGCCACGTGAACGGCGTCCTGCGTTCCCGTGGCGTTTCCGACGCGATATGACCAGGGAGGGGGCTAGGAGGGGACACCTCTTCTTCTGTTACCAGCACAATGGCTGCCACGGTCCCGTGAGCGCACTATGTAGACGGGGCCGTGGCACTTTAAGGGTTAAACTGCCACGGGGCTGATGGGGCGTGATCACACGGAAACGTATTGAAGTCCATGGGTGTTCGATAATGCTCCCCGATCGGCACTATTGCAGTTCAATTAACCCCCTCAGTGTTTGTCCACTCATGTATGTCTCCGCTCTTTCTCCCCCTCACCTTCCTGTTTCTTCGCTCCCCCTCCTGCTTCACGTTGGTGGCCCTTGAGGACTGGAGTTGTTATTGTAACATTAACCCCTCGCTGCCAGAGGGGGCCCTCTTGCTTTGCAATACGTTGCAGATTCTTTGGCAGTGAAGGGGTTTCTAGAATGTAGGGGTGTTGTTTTCATTTGCCACTTGGATAAGCCGTGCATTTACCGTGCATTTACCGAGCATTTACCGAGCATTTACCGAGCATTTACCGAGCATTTACCGTGCATTTACCGTGCATTTACCGTGCATTTACCGAGCATTTACCGTGCATTTACCGTGCATTTACCGAGCATTTACCGAGCATTTACCGAGCATTTACCGTGCATTTACCGTGCATTTACCGTGCATTTACCGAGCATTTACCGAGCATTTACCGAGCATTTACCGTGCATTTACCGTATACCTCCAACGGATCTTTTTCAGCTGCACATGAAGGATCTGAATGAGACCATACAATATATGTATGAACAGAAAAAGTACAAAAAGGTAACTATCCCCTGCAATCTTACGGTGAAACGCGTCGGGGCCGCCATTAGACAAAATCTTTTCTCTTTTTAAGTTAAGGTTTAAGTTTAACATATTTTAATACTAGTGAATTAATACCTTAGAAGTCCTACATTGCTTTACCTAATAATAATTCTGAATATAATTTTTATTTATGGTAATATTGGGAATATACAAACAAATGTAGAAGGGATTTTGTCCTTGTTGTGGCCGCGGTATTGGCTTAATGCCGAGGTTCTCAACTCCAGTCCACAAGACCCTCCCAACGGCTTGGGTTTTAAGGATATCCCTGCTTCAGCACAGGTGGCTTAATCAGTCCCTGTGTCCCTGTTGGGGGTGTTGAGGTTTGGGGGCCCCCCCTGCCTTAAGTAGATAGAACATGTGAAGATAATCCTTCTGATAAACTCATTACGTGTTATCCGCCTGGCAGATGGTCTTTTACATTGAGGCCTGCGAGTCCGGCTCCATGATGAACCACCTGCCCAATAACATTAACGGTGAGTGAATCTGCCTCCTCCTGAACACGAGGCTTTGTTACCAGGTTGGAAAGGCGGCAATCCTCCATACTGGTTTGTTACCCACCACATATTGTTTTAACAAGATGGGAACGGGGCGTAGTCTGGAGCTTCTTACAGCTCCGGGGACCCGCCGGTTCCTGAGACCGTGGTTTAAATCTCCCCCTGCAGGAAAAACAAAATGGCTGCCGAAACTCTGGCCAACACTGCTGATGATATTGCTGCTTACTATTGGTCTGCCATTTAAATCCCTTTTAAAAACCAGGGCGTAATAAGGGGGGATTGCTGCTTTAAGGCGCTGATGTAAAATACGGTAGTAGAGCTGACGGGTTTCCAGGGTTACTCGCACTCGTTAGTTACGTTTGGAACTTTCTCTCCTCTGGATGTTGGGGACGGTGCTTGCAGCATACAATGGCGCATATGGCAGGGGTGCACCCGCCCCGCGCCACCACCTGCTCTCCAGCATCTCCTCATCGCTGAAATGACGCTGCGTTGTCATGGCGATGTGTCGTCGCTATCAGAAGATGAAGGAGGAGAAGCCGGAGAGCAGGTAAGAGGCAGTTACAGAGGCCCCACGCTCCCCAGGCAATCAAATTAAATAATAAAATATTTTGGGGAAGAGCACAGCGCTCGGTTTGGTAACCCCCTTAGAAAGTTTCGGGGGGGCGCTCCCCAGTTTGCACATCCTTATGATACACGTGCGCTGTTTTTTACTTTCCCCCATGCAACAATGTCCGACGCGAGAAACCCTCACACAAAAGTTCCCCTTTTATATCCCCTACATGACGTCCCCTGTTCGTCTCTGTAAACTGTCCCAAAAGCGCAGGGAGTAGCAAAAAGCAGGTTACACGCTGCTTGTACCAATGCTCCCACTCTAAAGGCCAGCACCACTGCTACAAGACTAACTGTTGAAATAAACCCGTTATGTAACCTCACATGATTGAACCGATGCTGGAGTAGGACAC
>WSYH01011137.1:0-21521 GCA_036426205.1 Ascaphus truei
TGGCACCTGCCTGATGCTGACTGGACTCCCCTTCTTCCAATGGAAGAGAATCCAGAAGCAATGCACCATCAGACGCCACACCACCACCATGCACACCACCACCACGCACACCACCACCACGCACACCACCCCCACCCACCCCCCAACAGCACCACCACGTGCAACACCACCACCAGTCCCCTTACTCACACGAGCAACACTCACCCTACCATCACTCCCCTCTCTCACACGGCTGCTCACACGAGAAGCACTCACCCTTGCATCACTCCCCTCTCTCACACAGCTACTCACACGAGAAGCAGCACTCACCCTTGCATCACTCCCCTCTCTCAAATGACTACTCACACGAGAAGCAGCACTCACCCTAGCATCACTCCCCTCTCTCAAACGACTACTCACCCTTGCATCACTCACCCTTGCATCACTCCCCTCTCTCACACGACTTCTCACAGGAACATCACTCTCCTGACTCACAGGACTGAAGTCACCATCAATACTGTCAGCAACATCACTCTCCTTACTCACATCACTCACCCCAGCATCAGTCCTCTGACTGCCACGCCTCCCGTCCATACCTGTAGCACTCACAAGCAACACAACTAAAACCTCAAACTCACTAAACAAATTCTAATAGACAATAACAACAAATGCTAAACAAAATATAACAGCACAAAACAAATCAATCAACACGTCTATCAATTACTCTCACAATGCACAGCTCTGTCCGTCACTCCCTCTCTCTCTCTCACAACAACACAGAGAAAGAATATAAACAAATGTTACCTTTAAATAGGCCGCACAATCACGCCATTAGTTGTTTAATCGCGCGATTCAGAAACAGAACGCCATTGGCGGTGCGTGCACGCCAGTGGCGGTGCGTGCACGCCAGTGGCGGTGCGTGCACACCATTTCAACATTCCCGCTAAGCGAGTCGCCATATTTGCAAATGGTGGTGGCGCATTGATTCGCCGCAGATTCGCCCCTTACATCATACAGCGACTTAAACACGCCAAAAACATGTCTAATTGCTAAACTGGCTAATGCATTTTTCCGCCGCTTACTGCATGATACCCTAAGTGTGACGGTAGAGGGTAACAAGCTCTCAAATAAAGGTTTAGCCCATTTTTGGTTACCCCTGATCCGAATATAAGGGTTCAAGAGAGTTAGCTTTTGGACCCAGTAACATTGTATGTTTCACCTGTACTTTGCGTATTAAAAGTATTTTATGTTTTTCCCCCTTTTGGGCATGCCAGCGAGCAGAGATTGCTAGGGTATGAGTTTCAAGTGGTGTTTTGCGGAGGAAGTGTTGCCAGAACGTGCCTAGGTAGTTGGGGTCCAGAGTTGTCGGTCCCTCTAAAAATGTATTGTTCGGTCTGGTCTGCGTCTTGTGGGCTCGACATAATGTTACGCCGGTGCTGCCCGCAGACCAGACCCGTCCCCTGAGCTGAAGGGGGAAGTGGTAATACACGCACCCGCAGCAAAGGGAGCGTGTCCGGAGTGTGGTATAAAGCGTTGCCAGGCCAGGTGTAGTAAGGTAGACAATACTTGCCGGTACCGGCTGTAGAGATAGAGTGAAGAATGCCTTTTCCGAAGTCAGGGAGTGGAGAGTGGAGATTGGTCGTAGTCCAAGCCGTGTTCAAGGGGTTACCAGAGAGAGCGTTGTCCAAGGAGTGCCAAGATCAAGAGCCAGAGGTGGTAGTCGTACAAGCCACGTCAGAACCTGTGAAAACACTGAGAGAATCCAGAAGTACTTCCATACAGAGACTATGTCGAGCAAAGACTGAGAGCAGAGAGGAGCTAGATAAAGCAGGAAGATCCAATTAGGAACGGAGGCGGGACAGGAAGAGCTACAGGGAGACACTGCAGATTGGTGCAGGCATAACAGGCCAGGTGAGTCTTGTTAGTAACCTGAGTATGCCCGTGCAGTGTGCGGGGGCGGAGCCTGAGGTCCGGGGATGGGAATAAGAGTGTGCAGACTGAGCGTGCTCTGTAACTCGTGTACGCGTGTGAACCGAGCCAGTGGATGGTGCAGGTGTGCGTGCAGGAGGGCGTGGGCACGCCCGGCGCTGAGCAGAGGAATCGCCAAGGGGAGTGATCCCGCGACGGCGGCAGGGGCGAGGAGCCGTGGAGGCCGGTAAGGCAGGATTTTTTGTGTGTCCAGGGGCTCCCTGCGGGGAGGGAGTGCTCTGTGTGGGGAGTGAGGAGAACGCCGATTCCTGACAAGTACTTACTCTGGCGGTGTTCTGACCAAGTTGATTCCACATTCCTTAATAAATGTAGAAGAGGCTTTAGGTTTTTATCTTGGAAGAACTGATGATCAGATAGTACCATAAATTAGACAAGAATTACCATCGGGGAGATAATGGACTCCTGGAAATACACTTAATCCATGATTCTTGGGAAAAAAAACAAATTTAACACTGTTATATGGAGACAGTGGCACATACTGATACATTTATAGTACTACTTTCAAACATATTGTATACTGTCTAACACTGTTACAGTATACAGGGACACGGTAACATCCAAATACACTTACAGTACTAATGTAAAATTAAGATAACACTGATACACAGGAACCAGGGTAGTCACTCTGCGCTGGTGCTGTCTGATGGAATGAAGGGGAACGGGGAAGAGCTCTCTTGCTGCGGTCTGCCTATAAGGGACTCCTTATACATGAAGCTTTGTGGATTCTTAGAAGGTGGCAGAGATAAACAATTTTTCCCTGAATGTCAAAGCGTCAAAAACTATATTTGCATCCGAAAATATAACATCATCGAACCTTTCTCAACACCTAATCCATGCACGTGCTTGGTCAACTCATTATCTTGTTAGCCTCCCACATCATAAGAAACATGAGAAACATGCTGTAATTACAAGAAAGTTGTTCCTGCTTTGAAACACTGTTGAGACATCAAACGACCCCAGGCACTCCAGGACAGTGATGCCTTGTAAGTGTATAAAATGCTAGTTTATGCATAGTGTATTGTATTCTCTGTTGAAGGTCTAACTAGTGACCGAAATATCTGTATTATGTATGTATGTCATATATATATATATATATATATATATATATATATATATATATAGTATGTCTTTATTTATATAGAGCCAAAAGTGTACTCAGCACTTCATAAAGAATACAGTACAGGGAATTATAATTATACAATAAGTGCAGCAAAATCAGACAATAGGAAAAGACATCCCTGCTCCGAAGAGCTTATCAGCTAAGAGGTTTAATGGGAAACTTGCAGAGACAGTAGGTGAGTAAGTGCTGTAGATGGCAGTGCTTGGTCACAATGGGTGGTAGGAGTGACTGAGTGTGGGACAATAGTCATGAGTGCAGGCTATTGGGATATTTGATTTGTGGGGTGAGATTTAAGGCTGGTCAGTATTAAATGAAAAGTTTAACACCATTTAAAGGGGAAGAGATGGCCGGGAGGCATGAGTGAGATCAGGTGTGTATGTCTGGCTTCAGGCTATGGGGAGATCCCCAGCAGTGGGAAGGAGTAGATAGAGGGTGCGAATAGAGGATTTGTGTGGGTATTTTTTGTTTTGGGGTATAGAAGTTGTTGGGAGAGAGGTGTATAAATAATGGTGCAGTGGGGAAGTTGGAGAGACCAGAGACATTCACAAAAGAGTGAGGAAACAGTAAACTGAAAAGGCAATAGGGAGGGCATAGTGAGATGTAGGTGGAGAGACTTCCCAGGTAATGGAGGATAAAAGTGAACAAATAATCACAGGTGTTAAAAGTGAATGTCTCAAAGGGGCAAAGTTGTAATGCAAAGTCCAGATCTTCCTCCAATTTCAACTCCAAAATTAACTCTTGTAAACACTTTAGATACGGCACTTAAGATGTGACTCTATTGATGTTACACAGCCACATGGCTCACAGTCAAGTTACACTGACTTAAGTACCCTAATCACATGCATTTGACCAACACTTAAGGGAGGGGTTTGCCTAATCAACTTAGACATACCAAATAGTTAATTAGATTATCGATTCTCTCTCAATTGATTGGAGTCAGCACACAGACACATACCAAATAGTTAGATTATCAATTCACTTTCAAATAAATATTGCGCCATTAATGTACAAAGTGCTTTACAGTAGTAATACACATGACAATCATATAAATAACGCAAAAAAATTCAAATATGATCTTAGAACACAGACCCTATTGAGTGTGCCCTGTCTTGGTCACCGCCGGAATAATGTCCACCCTCAAATTCAAGACTCATAAATCACAGTGCAAAATAGAAGCAACTGTTAGCTTTTTTAAGGATCATAGAACTCAGCAATCCCCTCCATGAAATAAAAGGAATTGTAATTATGCCTTATAGAAAGCTCAAAAAGTTATAAATTAAACAAACAAGTTTACTGGTGGAATGTTAAAAGTCTGGAGGTTTATTCGACTTCCAAAATTATTCCAGATGGTTAGGAATTGTCATTTTGCTGGGTTTTTGTAACCAGCAGTATGGGCTTTACAACATGATGGGAAAACATTACTATAGATGATGTAGCAGACGTTATTGCACCCCTTAGCGCAATGTGTTGCAGTAAAACTGGCATGTTATTTAACAGTAGCACTATTGAAAACAATGGTTAATGATGACACATGTAATGTATTCTTTAGGACTAAAACAACTACTATTTAAACTTGATATTAACTGCTTGGAAATGTTTAAGGAAAAAAAAGATGTGATGACTGAAACATTAAAAAAATTGCTAGATTAAAAGTTAATAAAACTTAAATATATAGTTAATAGATTAAATAACAAAATCATGGGAATCATAAGGAATCCTGTTCCTCTATGTATTCTGATATCATGTACATAAAAAATTTGAATTACAGTACTTGTCATTTACCCTAAAACGCACTTGGTGACCCAATGTTAACACTAAGATATCATTGGATGGATTTTAAAAAAAAATGAAAAACAAAACAAGAAGGAAAACAAGAAGAGGCAAAAAAAAGCACCTATTGAATCAAGACAGATGAGCATTCTGTCACAGCAAACAACATTGAGATAAGCAATAAATGTGTGGGAAAGGAACTTTCAATAATTCATTTAACCAAGTTACATTTATCTGATGCACATTATCCAAATGCTACAAAAATATATACACTTTTGTCCCACTTAGAGACTGAGGGCCTCATTCAGAGAAGGTTCATAAAAAAAATCACCGGACAATTTAAATCACCCTTTTTATGAGCGTTGCTATCACGATATTCAGAAAGCCTTCATTACCTGTCATAGCAAAATTCACAAAACGGGTGATAAGCCGGTGATCTGATGAACGACCCTCTGAAAAGGCCTTACCCGGCGAGTTGTATCTGCTGCAGAGAGAGCTGCTGCAGAGAGAGCCGTCTCTCCCTGTGCAAATATCGCCCGAAATTTATGTGTATAAATTTTAATTTTGTTAATAGTTTAGATGAGCAGGGGGTCTCCTGAGCTGAACCGCATTGGTTTCAGCCTCAGGGACCCCCTACTTCCCGAGATACAGCCCCCGTTATGGGGTGCCGGTATCTCCTATGCATTTTATTCCCATGGTCACGTGACGCGGACATTTAAATGCATAGGAGATACTGGCCCCCAATAACGGGGCCTGTATCTCGGGAAGTAGGGGGTCCGTGAGGCTATCCGCTATGGTAATGAAGTTTACTGTAAATGCATTTTTATTGCACAGGATTCATGCCATGGGTCTCTGGTGCTAATATTAATGGATATCAGCTCCAGAGATTCCCGGCATCAATCCTATGCAGGAAAAATTCATTTTTTTTCTAAGTCCCATCTCGCCGCTTCTCTGTAGGTTTCCAACATCTTTAAGCCAACTTTTTCTGGCGTGAGAATTTTGTGATAAAATCACCATTCTAGAGCGGTGATAGACGTTCATAGCCAAATCACTGCTACTAGAATTGCACGAGTTTATGAACATGCCGAAAAGTGGTGATAAGTGGCTTATCACCGCTGCCTCTGTGATTTTTTTTATGACCAATTTTTGTTGAGCAATTCAGTCTTTTATCACCCACTTATCACTGCTTACTGAATAGCAGTAAGCATTTTGGGTTATAATTGCTTGATAAGTGGCTTATGAATGCTTTCTGAATGAGGCCCTGAATGTATTTGATGGGGTAAACAATGTAGTTTTATTTGCAAAAAAAAAAAAAAGCTACTTGTATTCTTGTTAAAGCATTTTACTAAGAAAAAGGAAAGGAATTAAAAGTGTGACTCAAATACAATGGAGTGATCAAGCACTGCCAAGGGGTCTTTACTTTATGTAAGAACTACTAAATGAAAATGAAGGGATTACAGCTGTGTCACACACGGATTTATATAGAAAATCTACACTTTGTCCACCTTTGCCCAACAGTAAAATTGAAAAAACTTTTATATATCTTCTGATTCAGGATATAAAAATATTGTTTATGCATCGTAACAATTAAAATATAACCAAGATGAACCAACAGCTCTCTTGTTGTGTGAATGTTTAGCACATTTATGCTTACCATATACAGTATGTGCAGTTTTATTGAAAATACATACTCTGATAAATATATGCTTTTAGTTTGTACCAATATATATACTGTATATATGAAAAATATAGACTCAATAAAGTATTGCTAAGCATATTTCAAGTATATATGAGTTCAATTATATGATATGGAAGGGTATTTGATAACATTTAACACATACAGTAGTTGTATAGACAAAATTAAATGGGAATTCTATCCTCCAAACACTGAGAAGCAGTTTAGAAAAAAAACTACAATTGCATAAACAAATCAACAAATAAAATCATTCTGTTTAAATGAATAGATAGGTTTTTTTTTTCATTTTTGATCCTCCAAGGGCTTTATTCAAAACATCCCATTGGACTAAAAGGGCTATAGTTATTATTATTTCTATTAATCACAGACAGATTAGTAATAGTAGTTGGATCAACACTACTTGCATAATATTTCCAGACTCTACATACACTGTATGTGTGTGTGGTGCAATTAGGTTTAACATGTACTGTAGGCATAAAATTTGAGTCCACTTTACCTCAAAATACAAACTTTTATTAGTTCATTTTTGAACATTATTTTATTTTACAGGGAACTCCCAGTGTTGTGCTAGTTTATTTTCATTATTATATTGTTATGTTGTATGGATTATGGTACCTGTTCCAGTGTTAACTCCCATTCTAGTCAATAGGCGTTATTGCAATAACCCATATCATCACTTGATGGATGTGTCCCAATGAATGTGTAGAAAGTCCAGAAAAGTTTAGCTCTACTAGCAACCATTGTCCAACTAGACTTTATCAAGCCTCTTCAATACCCCAGGATTGGAGCAACACAATAAATGTTATTTAGAACCTTGGCTAAAATGTTGGGAGTATTTTTGGTTTAATTTATTTTGGATAATATTCATGGATAATCATGCTCTCAGACAAAAATCAAAGTGAAACTTAAATGGCAAAATAAATTGCTAGATGAATTCTAACGGGGTCATGCACTAAGCAGTGATAAGTGAGTTTTCTGGGTGCTATGCACAAAGCAGTGAAAAGAGCTTTTAAGTGAGATAACTGCCTTTATAGCATGATACTGCCTGCTGTGAGATTCACAAAGCAGTGATAACAGTGCAGTATCGTGCTATAATGGCTACTTAAAAGCACTTATCACTGCTTTGTGAATCTCACAGCAGGCAGTATCACGCTATAATGGCTTTTTATCTCACTTAAAAGCACTTATCACTGCTTAGTGCATGACCCCCATATTCTGAAGGAAAAAAAATCCAACAAAAATAAATCAGTGATTTATTACACATTTTGCCTGTATTCCTGTGTATAAATGCAAGAAGACTGAAACATGATTCTTAGATTTCCTTGTTTTTGGTTTTTTTTTTGTTTGTTTTTTTAAACAGTGCAAAATGCTAGAGGAGAGAGTGTGCAGGCCTACTGCTAAATGTATATCTATTCTGAAAAAAAAAATATGTTTGAACTACTTTTATAATTAATTAGATGTATCGTTGTAGCAAGACATCATACAGTGTCAGAGCAACGTTCTTAAATCTCACAAGCTGTGCATGGGCAGTTAAATTGTCCCTAGAAACAAATACAATGTATTTAAAAAGAACATCAACAGTAAACAAGTTAAAAAAGCAGACAATGCAAGAAAAAAAAAGAATACCAATTTTTAATCCATTGACAGTGCCTCCCGAAGAAAATACCACACAAACTGAAACCACACAGCCAATCCTATATATAAATCCTAAAAACTAAGAACTAGAAAAGAGATACAAACTGCTATTAAAAAACAGACGGTTAATGAAAGGGAGGTTCCTACAAGAGAGACATGATATTGCAGTTCTTAAAACAGAGCTAAAAAAAACCTTTAGTAAATTATAGCAAATGTCTTGATTGAGAAGAACAAAAAATAAACGTAATATTTTTATAGATTACATTTATTCTCTTTATTCATACTTGTAAAACTCCAAAACATTATATAAAAATAGTGTTTAATCATTAGGAAGCAAGGTCATACTTTACTAACTACATTGTACAGGTAAGTATAAGTTTCTAAAGGATTGTGGGTTGTCTTTAGTCATTACTAAACTTGTGGAGAGATACCTCGCTCAAACCAAATTTTAGGGGTAAAAAACAGTTTTGGTGACCTAAACGCTCAACCTAATACTCGAATATATTTTAATACAACAGTGTGCAAATAGGAAAAATTATATCTTTTAAGAAGGTAGGTCCCAGAGAGGGGCCAGAAAAGGTCCTATATTATGCACTCACTGCGGAATTAGATAAGTGGAATGAGAACTCAATGTCGCTACAAGGGGGTCAAATATCCAAGGCTAAAATTACTCTGAGATGCACAGAATATATGTCCACATAGGACTAAAAGAAAAAATAATAAAAAATGTAATAACATCAAAAATATACACAAATGAACATTATATACAGTGAAAACTAATGAAATCCTCCATAGGGTAGCGAACTTAGATAGGGTAAACTGGTATGTACAGTATATAGATGTGAATTCAAAGTAGTGCTTTCCCCTGTAAGGGTCAGCATACATTCTGTAGGTACGAACACTAGCAAAGGTGAATCCAATTTCCCACTAGATGATTAGCTACACCTATATGCAGTGTTCGACAAACCTATACATTTGCACGCCCCGGGCGAGTGGATTTAACATTGTGGCGAGCGCCTATTGGCCCAAGCAGCACACGTTTGGTACTAGGTGGCGAGTAGATTTTTTGGTGATTTGTCGACCACTGCCTATATGGATAAGAATACAATCCAGTAGGGTAAAAGTTAAAGCAGCAACATATGAATAACCTGAGCCACATGGATGTTTTACAACAGGATATTTTGGAAGAAATCAGCGAGCGCCATGAAAATGATAAGTACAATTAATATTCATGCACATTAACTGATCACAATGGATCAAAATGCAAGAGACTGTAAGGTGAGGTGGGAGGGAAAAGGGGGAGGGGGATGGGAGAGGGGAAGGGAAATAACAAATGGAGGGTGATGGATGTAAATATATAAGTAGAACACTCACACGGCCATGTGTGAGTGGGTATCAAATCAATAGCGTTACCTGTATTACTCAGTAGTCTCTCTTCTGGATCTTTAAAACTCCACTGAGATGTATCTGCAGACACCCTGCATCCTCTCAATTCATTCGGACAGGACGACAAACAGCCAAAGTAAAATAAAATGTAATTTATTATTAAAAAAATGGAGTAATAGTAAACTCACATTTAAAAACATTCGCCGCGGCTTCTCCTAGCTTTTTCTGTGCCTCGCTGCAGTGGATTCCCTCTCCCACGTCCGGACAGTGGGACTGGAAAAGGGGCACATCCAAAATCTACGGTGGCTGACAGTGATCAGAATTTTTCCACGGCCCACACCTGAACTAGGCGTTTTGCATACAAAATGCTTTGTCAGGTTCTGGTGTGCTTGTGGATCTGACGTTCTATATGTACCTGATGATAGTCGGTTTCCAATCAATCACTGATTGCTTCTCATGTTATGTAAATGTTCGTTACATTCCTCCTATTACATGATTCGAAAAAACGCAATATTGTGGTGATATTTACAATAATCGTTTAGCTTAAAGTATCAAAATTGATTATCTCTGGACATACAATTAGTGGATACATACACTTTAACTTAAACATTGAGGCACTGCAATGGTAAATACCCCTTCTAGTGACAGGGATACTATCTATGCTAGCAGCAACCATTAATAAAACCAGTGACTGGATTCGACAAAGTCATACAGTAAATTCACATGAGTAAAATATTTAATAACATTTTTTTTTTTAAATACCAGTATTATTACGTATAGTTCTATGAGATTAAAACATGTATTCACAGATCTTCAAAGGACTATAAGGAATTAAAGTGTTTGACATGTTCAAATGTTTGGGATCCCATGGCAGGAAAACTCTGACAGACTACTTACTAGTTACTAGTTTTCTAGAGAAAAACAGAATGACTGTAAACTCAACCCACCTATTATAGAAAGTGTATAGTCCCTATCAGTACTCAATAGTATAATAAAAAAGATACTGGAAATTACCGTAGCTGATGTCAATCAGATAGAGAAAATATAGCCTAAACAGTAGTTTGGATATTGTATATTGGTCAATGTATAATGCAGACTCCATATGATGGACATAATGGATGCTCAAAATATAGCGAAAAATAACAAAGCTTCAAAAGGAAATAGTGCTACTCCTAAAACTCAAGGGTAAATATATGTTATAGGTAATAATGACAATAGCAGCAGTCCTATATACATATAAATGCAAGTTGATGGATAATGCATGGGTCTGTAGAACACAGATGTCTAAGTTTGCCGATGACGAGGACATGCTTGACGAACAAAACATTTTTTTTACTAGACAACATAACCTTCATTTTAAAGCATAATGTTTTTAATTTCAACATAAATTATTATCTACAGTGGTGCCGCACTGCCATGGGGACCAGGTTTACGCTAAATTACGCAAATATTTTCATGAGCATGTGGGAGAAGGAGGGAATCTGGTCCACGCACACTTTTGGCACAGACCTGGTCCTCTGGCACCGCTATATAGATGACGTGTTTATCTGGCAAGGTAGCAAGTGTGATCTTAACCATTTTATACATCAATGACAATCTCAATCTGGCTTTTACATAACAAAGGAGAAAAAAATCTATATATGTTTTAGATCTCACTATTTATATTGAGAGTAATCAGCTGAAAACAAAGAATTTCTTTAAGAAGGTTGATTGCAACAACTACTTAATGAAGAACAGTTGCCACCACTACAAATGGATAGATGATTTTCCCCCTGGCAAGTTCAGACGTCAACGGCAGAACAGTATGGACAAGGTACATTTCAGGGAACAGGCTGAGATATTGCAGAATAGATGAATTGAAAGCAATATGACAAGGAATTACTAGACACATCTATAGCCAAGATCGGCCAAATTGATAGATCAGAACTCCTCAAATCTAAGAACAAGAAACAATATGGAGACGGGGGGTCCCATTTATAACTAAATATAACCATGATTTTAATAAAATCAAAACGATAATACAGAAACATTGGCACCTACTACATCAAGATTGTAATGCTTGCGCTCACAACGAAAAAGCGGGACCCCGGTACTGAGGTAGGAAAGTATGAAACTGCGCACCCACAGAAGTGGAGGTAAGCCTGGAGGGTGGATAGTTAAGATCCCTGGGTCTGGGCTGGAGAGAATGGGTTAGTCTTGATACTTGCCAAGGTCGTAGGAAGGTGCCAGGAGAGTAGTCAGTGTCCGGAGTGCTGTGGTCTGGGGTTGGAGCGAGTAGGAAGGTAGTTGGTTCGATAGTCGTGGTCAGGGAGGGAGTATAGCAGATGGTCAGAGGCAAGCCGGGGTTGGTAATCCAGAGAGAGGTCCTAAAGTCAAGCCGGGTCGGTACACAGAAGAGATAAGCAGCAGAGGCTTAAAGCACAAAAGGAAGAAGGCAAGACAGTGACGCAGGAAAACAAGGCTACCATGAACTATGCTAAGTCAAATAATGAAAGGAAAGGCTGAGCATATATAAGAGCACTGGACGAATAGGACTGAGGGGAGGAGCGGAGGCGTGGCCTCCGCGGAATCAGGGATAGGCTGCAAGGTGCAGGAGACAGGTGGGAGAGAGATGTGTTGACGCACAGCTGGTGAGTGGTGGATGCACATCACGTAGACAGATAGACAGATAGATACATGAGATTAGCCAATTCACATGTAGGGTAAGTACAGGATCTGTGCTAAACAATAATCCCAGGGAGGGTGGGGGAGGTAGCATCAAACCAGAAGCCCTGCAACCAGAAGCATCCCTGGTGATCCCACAACTCTTAATCCAAAACCCCACACCACAATAGGTAAGCCAGAGGCATTCTCACACTGGCCTGGTATCTAATATTTAGAAAAACCATAACATCCACATCCATATGAAGACAATGGAATGTTAATGAGCCAAGAGGGCAAAGGACTTTGAATTCACAGCTATATTCAAACTGAACCCCTTCCGTGTGCATCTGCATCACCCCAAAGGTGGCCAGCCTTTGGCACAGTCAAAAGGCAGCCAAATGGTGTGCACCATTATATTATATCAAAAGTTCTCACCCGTGTGATCTGCTGTGATGAAGCGCAGCTGCATAGAGAGCTGCAAAGAGAGAGCCACCTCTCCCTGCGCGTACCTCTCCAGCGATCGCAGGGTTTTATAAAATGTTCAATACGTGAGCAGGGGTTCTCCAGAGCAGAATCACGATGATTTGAGGTCCGGGGACACCCTGCTTCCCGAGATACAGGCCCCGTTTAGGGGTGCCGGTATCTCCTATGCATTTAAATGTCACGGTCACATGACACAGGACATTGGAACATTGCATTGGGATACCGGCACCCCATAACGGGGCCTGTATCTCAGGAAGTAAGGCATCCCCGGACCTCAAATTAATGCGGTTCTGCTAAGGAGACCCCCTGCCCATGCACACTAGTATTCACATTTAAATAAAAACAGTTTCATTACCTTAGCGGCAATCCGCTAAGGCAATGAAGGGTTAACTTCAATAGTCTGTTTATTGGGGACTGATCGGGCAAATGAAGGGGGTAGTAGCCCCTGGGTGGGTGGTTAGGCCTTCCAGGGAGGTTTTGGGAGAAGTTAACCCTTTCACTAACATAGAGGTGGGGACCGCTATGGTAATGAAGGGGTTAACCAGTCCCACTACCCATCCAGTAGGTCTAAACACCCACCCTTGGGGATCTATCCCCTTCACCCAATCCCTCTACCCCCAATAAACATTAAAAAAAGAAGAACACTAATACCCACCACCTCTACCCCCAGCAACACCCAACATATACAGTGCAGTGATGGGCAAAATTACTATTATCCAGATATGGATAATAGTGCATTTGCCCATTCAAAATAAAACAATATATAGCAGCATAAAGTAAATACAATTTCTACTTACCCCTGCCAGGGTGAAGGGCGTCCTCATCACCATGCTCTGTGACCATGTCCTCATTGGGAAGGAACAGAACAATAAAAAATACAATCTAATGGCCCCTAACCCCTTAATCACCTTAGTGTTTAATAACATAGTAATTAAGGGGTTAACCCTTCCTCCCCTGCTACCCACCCGGGCATCAATCTGATGCAGGAAAAATGCATTTTTTTTCTATGTCCCTCTCTTGCAGCCTTTCTCAATAGCTTCACACCAGCATTTTCTGGCGAGAAGAATTTTGGATAAAATCGCAATTCTAAAGCCCTTAGGAGATTCTTGAAGCTAGGAGAATTTCATGATTTTCCAAAAATTGCCATTTGGGGCTTATAGCTGCAAACAAACGGCGTGTTTGGGAGAGAGTTAAAAATGGTGATTAAATGCTTTTGCCGTGCACTTATCGATGCTTTCTGAATATCTACTAGATTTTTTTGTGTGCGATAACTGTTTAAAAGCCTCGATAATGGGTTATCAAGGCTACTAGAATAGAATAGGCCCCTTTATCTTTATTCAAGATCCTCTAGTTCAGAAGCTTGATGCAGAAACAGAGGAAGCTACAACAAGTATTACAAATAACAGAAATTATTAAATCCATTGTTAATCTGAACATGTGATCTATGGTTTACATTGCAGCTGTAATAAACAATACGTAGGCACAAAAACTAGACAGTTGAAGACTGAAACTCATCCAGTCTCCAGGCATTTCAAATACTCTCATGTACTGTAACAAATCTTAACCTGTGTAAATTTCAGGTTATTGATGATGCACCACCATTGATGTGGAGGAGATAGGGTGTCCTATTCCAAACGGAAATTTGTTTTATTTTTAGACTCAAAAAAGTCCAACAGCATTTGAATACTGAGTGAGACTTAAAACATTTTCTATATTGATTTAGACTATATGCATGACATTTTCTTGTCAATGAAGAGTATATCATTATAGGTTGCTGCTTAGCATTGCTTTTAAAAATATTTAAGTGTTTTTTTGACACTCTCTAGGTGGGATGAATCAGTGAATATATATTTTTTGTATTGGAATTTGTCTGTAAGTGTCTTTGACATTGCAAGACTAGTCCGGGACGCTGGGGTGAAATTAAACTTTTTTTGGTATTATGCATGAATGTTTTTAATTTTAAACAGCACTCCCTCTCACCATTTTCCTTTCTTTTATCTAGGATGAGAACCAAGTGGTATTTGGAGCAGAACTGCACTGTTTGCATGTGCTGACTTTTAAACCCCCCTCGTCATCCTGCCAAAGGGGAAGTGCAACAGATGACATTGTGACTTCATATTTTCTCAAGTAATTAGCAAGATTGAAATCACCATTTTGTATCCCCTGGAGGGGATTGAAATGCTCTACTTTTACCAGAAAGTACCCCAGTTTTTATTTTCTCTTGTCATGCACTGTATTTTTTATTCTATTCTATTTGCGTACTTAATTTTTTATTATCTTACAATATAATGTGACATAAGATATATATATATATATATATATATATATATATATATATATATATATAGCCATGCTGTAAAATGGTCTGCAGTTTCCTATCCTGCTGGCAGTAAGCCTGGTAAGTTACAGGGTTGCCAGCAGTAATCGTGGAGGTGGCCTGACAAGGCCACACTGTGTCCAGGGACCTGGCACAGGGGTGATCTCCCTGAGGGGAGAGGGGATCCCACTCCATTGGGAGGGCGTATCTTTCTAAGGGACAGCACGCCAAGATGTGCGGCTGAGCTAATCGCTGCAAGGGGTAGCTGGCCCATACCATCACAAGCAATAAAGATGACCTTGATTAAAGACACCCTCCTGTGTGAGTCTGGAATTACTCTACAGAGGATGGCACCAAGAAGGAGTTCCTCATCAGAACCAAGGTCTTATAATGATACTATGTATATATGTACCTGTGACCTGTATTCATTATGCGTTATATGCCAGAAAATACCTGTAATCCATAACAATACCATGAGCAGTCCTTGGAGTGATATACCTTGAAAAAGAAAACATCAATGAATAAAAATAATTGTCATGACATGTTAATTATGGTCAGCAACACACAGAAGTGACACTTTTCTATGTGATATTAAACAAAATATATAAAACGTCAAATATGATCTGAAATACACAATAGGCTACACATCATTGTGACACACATGTCACACTCCAAATGAACATTTGTTTGTAACCATATTGCACTAGCTATTGGCTATCAACATAGTAGGTTTATTGTTTATGCATAACCAAAAATAGCATGTACAGAAAAGATAGATTTTGTACACATTATTCCCTCACGTACACACAAAACGTTTTAGTGGTAAGAAGTATAATACAACCTGTTGATGAATGACATACCGGTGCCACATGCATTTGTCCACACAGCAGAGAACAGAAAGGTGAGAGAACCATATTCATCTATTTCCTAAGTGAATGGTATTTGGACACATGTATTTATCATGACAATGAATTAATACATCTATGTAGTACTATGAACATATAGGTAGTTGCTTACATGAAAAATATGTGTTAATCACATTACGACGTGTCTCCACACCACAGGCTGTTTGCTCAGTGTCAGCTGCTAAATGTACGGGATACGGAGACGAGAGCCTCTTGTCCCCAGTTAGTCTCGGCTGCTAGAGTCCGGAATTCCACAGCATACTGTGTCACCATCCGCCGTCCCTGAGTGATCTGGAGGAGAGAAACAGATGCCATCTCCCGACGAGCGGGGGAATCGAATACCCGTTGAAACTCGGCTTTAAATGCCGGGTAATCTTGGGTAAGGTCAGAACGTCGCTCCCAAACCGGGGAAGCCCAAGCCAGGGCGCTGCCAGTGAGGAGGTTATAAATGTAGGCTACCTTCTTGCGATCAGTATTGTAGAGATGGGGGGCCATTTCAAACTGCACCTCACACTGGTTTAGGAAACCCCTACAATCTTGCGGTTCACCTGCATAAGCCTTGGGGGGAGGAATCCTTACATCTGAGCTGCTAACTGCGCTTGCGGAGTGGGGGCTTACATCTGGCGGGGTCGCGGTCGGTACCCTGTCTGAGAGTACTGCGACCTGGCGTGTAAGTGCCACAATTTGGTCCGCCATGGCCTGGTTTTGCTGAAGCAGATTAGAGAGAAACTGCTGTAGTTCGGTCTGGTCTGCGTCTTGTGGGCTCGACATAATGTTACGCCGGTGCTGCCCACAGACCAGACCCGTCCCCGGGGGAAGTGGTAATACACGCACCCGCAGCAAAGGGAGCGTGTCCGGAGTGTGGTATGAAGCGTTGCCAGGCCAGGTGTAGTAAGGTAGAAAATACTTGCCGGTACCGGTTGTAGAGATAGAGTGAATGATGCCTTGCCAAAGTCAGGGAGTGGAGAGTGGAGATAGGTCATAGTCCAAGCCATGTTCAAGGGGTTACCAGAGTGAGCGTTGTCCAAGGAGTGCCGAGATCGAGAGCCAGAGGGGGTAGTCGTACAAGCCGCGTCAGAACCTGTGAAAAAACTGAGAGAATCCAGAAGTACTTCCATACAGGGACTATGTCGAGCAAAGACTGAGAGCAGAGAGGAGCCAGATAAAGCAGGAAGGTCCAATTAGGAACGGAGGCGGGACAGAAAGAGCTACAGGGAGACACTGCAGATTGGTGCAGGCATAACAGGCCAGGTGAGTCTTGTTGGTAACCTGAGTATGCTCGTGCAGTGTGCGGGGGCGGAGCCTGAGGTCCGGGGGACGGGAAGAAGAGTGTGCAGACTGAGCGTGCTCCGTAACTCATGTACGCGCGTGAACCGAGCCAGTGGATGGTGCAGGAGGGCGTGGGCGCGCACGGCGCTGTACAGAGGAATCGCCGAGGGGAGTGATCCCGCGACGGCGGCAGGGGCGGGGAGCCGTGGAGGCCGGTAAGGCAGGATTGTTTTGTGTGTCCAGGGGCTCCCTGCGGGGAGGGAGTGCTCTGTGTGAGGAGCGTGGAGAACGCCGATTCCTGACAATACCCTATACATACATGAAAGGCTGAGGACCCGCTGCGGTCGGCGGCGCGCGTGAGCCACCAGCCCCTTGCCTCCAGTCTGGTGGTCCCCGCTGCCTCCTTCCGACGTGGCTCAATGCGCGCTGTGACGCGTCAGCCGGCCGGAACTACAAGGCTCTGGTGATCAGAAGTGCTGACGCATCACGTGGTACGCGAGTGAGCCAATGAGGAGGGGAAGAGGGAAGGAGGGGAGCTACGGGAGGGAGGCGGCTTGGGAGGGAAGTGTGTCAGTGTGCAAAATGTACCGCAAAGTATATGGCCCGATCTATCCCTCTACTCCCGGACCCACAACCCCCCCTCCTGCGGACCCACAACCTCTGCTCCTTCACCCACAACCTCCTCCACACTGCTGCTTTAGACACAGCTTTTAAGCAACGGCTTGGGAGATGCAAAGCCAGTAAACCCACTCACCGACATGTTTCAACCTTGATGGGTATCATCAGTGTTAGGTTGGTTGCTGGCATGTTGCTTTATGCTTTACTGTGGAGGGTTTTTGTCACTTTTTTTACCCACCATAACCTTAATAAGTGAGGTGATTACCGACTCTTATCTCATTTGAGCAAATGCCAGCAACCAACCTCACACTGATGATACCCATCAAGGTTGAAACATGTCTGTGAGTGGGTTTACTGGCTTTGCATCTCCCAAGCCCTTGCTTAAAAGCTGTGTCTAAAGCAGCATGCATTGGCTAAGGGTTGCTCATGTAATGTGAGCTTGAGATAAAAGGTGGCACTGTGTGCTCATTTGCATGTAATTTCCCAGAATCCCTTGCTGCAGTGGAAGTGCTGTGTGCTGGGTGATAATGGTGAAAGACAGGATTGCAGACCTGTCTAAGACATGCAAATGAATATACAGTTGATATATATATATATATATATATATATATATATATATATATATATATACAGACCAGACCCGTCCCCTGAGCTGAAGGGGGAAGTGGTAATACACGCACCCGCAGCAAAGGGAGCGTGTCCGGAGTGTGGTATGAAGCGTTGCCAGGCCAGGTGTAGTAAGGTAGACAATACTTGCCGGTACCGGTTGTAGAGATAGTGATGAATGCCTTGCCGAGGTCAGGGAGTGGAGAGTGGAGATAGGTCGTAGTCCAAGCCGTGTTCAAGGGGTTACCAGAGTGAGCGTTGTCCAAGGGGTGCCGAGATCGAGAGCCAGAGGGGGTAGTCGTACAAGCCGCGTCAGAACCTGTGAAAACACTGAGAGAATCCAGAAGTACTTCCATACAGAGACTCTGTCTGGCGACGAGTGATGGGAAGCACAGGCATAATAAAGCTGGGCAGGCCAATGGGAAAAGGGGACAGGCCTGGAGGACTGCAAGGAGTCTTCCCTGATAGGAGGGAGGTGTTACAGCCCAGCTGAGTGTAATCCTTGATTTGCATGGAACTGTGTGATGCTTGGGGGCAACGCCTCACTGCAGGAGCAGTGGTTAAAAGTACTCTGTTAGGCGTGTGCTCTGTAAGCTGGGAATGCATGCACATAACGTCTGGGGCTGGCGTGCGTGTAGGTGTGCGTGCAGGAGGGCGTGGGCGCGCCCGGCGCTGAGCAGAGGAATCGCCGAGGGGAGTGATCCCGCGACGGCGGCAGGGGCGAGGAGCCGTGGAGGCCGGTAAGGCAGGATTGTTTTGTGTGTCCAGGGGCTCCCTGCGGAGAGGGAGTGCTCTGTGTGGGAAGCGAGGAGAACGCCGATTCCTGACAACTTCTCTGTACATTTACACATTACAACACTATATTACAAGCACATTACCGTCTGTCATATAAACATGTTGGTTCCCTTGATTGTTTACTATTAACTTTATAGCCTATGGATCAATATTGTACAAATTTCTCGATCCAGGAACCTCACATGTTAATCACCATATAAATATTGTGCTGGGGAGGGGACATTTACTTCAATCTCTCTATACTAGTATGAGGGGTGCTCAACTCCAGTCCTCAAGACACCCCCAACAGGTTGGGTTTTAGGGATATCCCTGCTTCAGCACAGGTGGCTCAATCAGTAGCTCAGTCTGACTGCCACACCTGTGCTGAAGGGAGAAGGAGTGGCTCAGCGAGTAAAGACACTGACTAGCACTGAGTGTGAAGCAGGGGAACCTATTTCAATTCCCAGTGACGGCTCCTTGTGACCTTGGGCAAGTCACTTTATCTCCCTGTTCCTCAGGCACCAAAAACATAGATTGTAAGCTCCACGGGGCAGGGACCTGTGCCTGCAAAATGTCTCTGTAAGGCGCTATGTAAAACTAGCAGCGCTATACAAGAACATGCTATTATTATTATATCCTTTAAACTGACCTGTTGGGGGGTGTTGAGGACTGGAGTAGGGCGCCCTGCTCTATATCTGAGCATTTTATACTTTCAGTCTATGTATTTATTATTGCAGGAAAATACACCACACAAATAGTGACAAACCTAGCAGTCCAGACCAGCGATACCATTTAAATACTATTTTAATGTCTTACAATAAAGAGTGATTTTGTAAAATAATAAAGTAATTCTGAGTGCACTAAGGGAACTCTTTGCTTTCTTCTTCAGACATATTGTAACATTGTAATGTGCGTTGCTAATATTCCCTTCCGTCATAAGATATTTTATTTGGTATCCAGATGTTTTCACTCATGCAAATGACGCCACAGGGGTCACGTGACATCACATGACCCCACAGCGTCATTTGACGCTTGATACAAGGGGAGGTGGGCGCAAGCAGTAGGGGGCGGAGGTCAAAAGGTTTGTGCACCCCTGGGCTATATTATTTTTTTGTTTCCTCTTCACTCTCTGCAGTGGATGAAATACAAAAGACACAGTATTACATTGGTAGCGTTGGACCTGCGGATAGGGTCACCTTGAAATGTTTTGCCCAAAGTCTTGACCCATACTTATGAGAAGAAAAAAATATACAAAAAGCATATAGTAATGTACTAAATAATTTGTTCGTTGTTGTATCCTGAAAACCTGACCTGTTGGTGGCCCTTGAGTACTGGAATTGGCCACCCGTGGGCTAAAATAAAGTTAGTTTTAAAGTCCACAAAGGTCCGTTCTGCAGATTCAATGCGTCTGCGCTAGATGGAAGGTTTTCACGTCTTGGTAGCTCAAGTTTTGTGAGGAACTTTCATGTTGGTCCAATAAAAGGAGGTACTGTATCACGACCGTACATGTCCTAAAGGTCCATCCAGATACACGAAGTGTGCAATCTCATATTCTGATTATTCCATGTAACGTGTATTGTGTGCCACTGTCATTTTCCACTCTTACACACTATCCAACTCTTCACCAATAAGCTTACCTGGGTCCTATATGTAACTTCTATTTTCAGCATCAATGCTAAGCATTTCCTCCCCAAATAATGCCACTACATCTCCTTCCTTTCCATGCCGCCTCCCAAGCAAACAGAAAAAGGTGATTCTTTCCAGCTGAGCTAGTGATGTCACATTAATACAATTGGCATGAGCGCAACAACTCAGTGTGTTCCTGTCTGTGCCATTAGAATTAAATCCTTGAGGAAGGACGGAAGGACTTCTTCTATTTTGTAATACAAGCGACAGAGAGAGGGTGGATAAAAAAATAAAGATTATTGGACACCTCAAAATACAGAAGGAAAGCAGAGTAAAATAAATGAGATAACAAGAGATAATGATGTGATAGAGGCAGAGCCAGGAAAATGTGTGAGGCTTCTAAGGCCTCGGTCCCGCTGCGCCCACCAGCAGGGGAATCCTCGCGAGCCGGTCCCGGTCCCCACTGGCGGCACAGCTGACTACACGCTGTCGCGCGTCAGCCGCTGGAGACACCACAGAATGGTGTTTTCTAGCTTTGACGCGTGACGTGTGTGGCTGTGAGCCAATGGGGAGGGGAGGCTGCGGGAGGAGGAGAGGCTTCGGGGAGTGGGGAGGAGTGTGGAGTGAAAGCAGGTGAGTGCCTTTCTCTGTGTGTGTGTCTGTGTGTGTGCGTGCCTGTCTGTGTGTATATGTGTGTGCCCGAGT